>PVKP010040434.1:0-19480 GCA_004027715.1 Plecturocebus donacophilus
CTGTCAAGTGAGGTCTGAATGCAAAATGTACAATTTTCTTATATGCAAAGGGCTTCATTTCTGTGATCTCTGATGTGTTAGCATCAGTATCTAAATAATTGGTTCATTTTTCTGACCAACTGTTGTGTGTCAGATGCTTTGCTCAGAGCCAGGGTCCGTAGAATAAAAGAAATAGCTGCTGCCTTCAAGGAGTTCTTAATCTAGTAGAAGAGAAAAATATGTCCAGGTAATGACACTACTAGAACATGGGAAATCCTCCAAGGGAAATTCACGTCAGCTGCTTTGGGGTGCACGTAGAGGCAGCCCGTCACTCACTCAGGTTCTTGCAGTCAGGCTGTGCTGTTGAGTTACGAGCTAGACTTCAAAAGTGGTTCCTAGATAGGGAAAGGTAAATGGTTTTCTTGGTCAAAGAAATAACTCATTGAAATGTACAGGCTCAAGGGGAATAAATTTAGTGTGGCTAGTCAAAGACCCAGTGTTTGGGAGTGCCTAGGGATGAGACTGGAAAGTTGAATTGGGAATGAATTGGGAAGTTCACTGTATGCCATGCTGAGGTGTTTAGACTCAATGTCACCTGTGGGCAGCAGGGGACCCATGGAAGTTTTATTGCTTACCTCTATGCAAGTCACTAGTAGGACACAGCGAATAATGAATGCCTGCACTGTTTCAGTCACTGCGCCAAGGACAGTCAGGAGTGGCCATAGCCGTTACAGTCTAATGGAGGAGATGGGCTCATGATCAATCATTATACAGATGATTCCACATCACAGTTGTGAAGCTGCAAAGAAGGTAGAATATCAGGGACCCTGAAGTGCTGTAACTGGGACATAACTAGTTTCAGTGGTCAGGAAAAGCTCCTCTGAAGAAACGACCTTGCCACTGCTCTGCAGACCTCAAATGAGCTCCAAGGTGGTAGAAATTACAGAAAGTCTTCCCCCATAGTGGCATTTTTTTCATAAATGTTTTCATTTTAACAGCATTGCAAATATGGTCAGCAAAAAAGCTCTTATGATTGCTAGTGAGATTAAACATTCCTGTCATCTGCATTTTTTACTTTGTGAATTCCCTGTTCATCTTTTAACTTAATTGTTTTTAAGGTGAGTATGTGTAATTTCTGGTTTTAGAGTCATAACTTTTTAATGCAGGGTTGTACGAACGTTTCTACTGCCTTCTGATATTTTGTTGTTTTACTTTTTATAAGTCCAACCTTTAATTCATTTGGAGATATTTTGCTGTAAGTTGTGACATAAAGATATAACTTTTTCCCCTAAATGGTTATTTTTTTCCCCCAATGCATCTAATGAATAATTCATACTTTCACTCTCTGACAATGCCACCTTTATCTCATGTTCAGCTCTCATATATATTTTATTTTCTCTACAGATTCTTCTGTCTCAAACACTTACCTTCTTCCATCCCAGGAACCCATTATCCTCCTTACTACATTTCTATTCTGTTTTAATATTGAGTAAAATAGGCTCCCTTTCTCTTTGTTTTTTCCAGAGTATACTTTCAGGGAATTGGCATCTTTGTAATATTAAAACTTCAATTACAAAAACAGTGTTTCTCACCAGTTACTCAAGTTTTATTGTAAGTCTTTAAACCAGTTTTTCCTATAAAGTTAGTATTTTGTGGCAATTGTGAGTAGAATTTTTAAGTTATAGCATATATTTCCTTCTTATTGGTACATAGGAATGCTATCGATTTTTGTCTATTTTTCTTGTATCAAGCCACTGTACCCTGACTTATTAATTCAAAACTGATTATTTTACATTTTATATTTTAGTCCTCAAGCAATAAGTGATAGGCAGGGAAACAATCACACTATAAGTTCTTTAAATATCAGTGCCTCAGGGAAAATTAAACCAGGTATCCACTTGTGCAGATAACTTGATTTCTAGCTATGTGTTGATTAACACAGTGAAATAGCCATTCTTACAAGAGTAGGTTAGGGGAGGGAGAAAAGGAATTTTGTGAACAATGACAAACAAGAATAATAGCTATCACTTGTTCAGCACTTACTATACTAGACATTATTGTAAGCTTTCCACAAATACAAAATCATTTATTCTTCATAATGACTCCTGTTAGAGCACTATTATTTCATAGTAAAGCAAACCCAGACATAGATAGTTCCAGTAACTTATTCAAGGTAAAAGTGATGGAACCTGGATTTGAACCTATTCAGGTTAATTCCAGAACCCAAGTCTTAACCCCCACTACACTACACTGCCAAGAAAATAGACACTCCCTATTTCAATAGTCATAAGATTTTTGTTTTTGCATTTTATTATTCCTAAAATCAGAAATCCCAATTATTTGTTTTAAAATAGAGTTGCATTTTACAAGCAGTGCTGTCCTAGACTTAAAGAAATAAAGTAAGTAAAATATCTTGAATTGGAAAGGGTGTGAAAGTGTAGAAAAGCTAAAAGACATGAAGTGGGAAAAGAAAACATTATGCACAGTTTGTCGTTTTGCTTAAGGCCTTCATGGCAGCCATTGTCCTGAAAATCATGCTAGTGGTTGTCCAGTCAATTCCTTTTCTGATTGTGTGTTTGCTAATAAAGGACAGCCGTGATCTGACTTCCCAGAATTCCTAATCATGTATTGCCCCCTGTCTACATGAGATTTCATCTCATGAGATTTGCCAAGAGAAAGGTCTACATGTGTATTTCCAAAGAGCTTTGTGACTGGCCAGTCAAGTGTGGAATGTTTTGGAGGTCTGGACAAGTGATACGGGATATGCAGAGATTTGTGTGAGCTGTTAGTAGAACAATGAGACTGGCAGCTCACTCCAGGGCCATGTGTACAACTAAATTCACAACAACAGAGTCATATGTCACCAAAATTATAAGTGGGTCACAGGCTGATTTTCTACCACTTCCTTGTGCCTGCTAAGCATATGCCAGGCACATTATTTTTTGTATCCCAGCTGCTTACACAATCAGATATGGTAAATCAGGCATGCTGAAAATTTCAGTCACATTGGAATCAGCAGCAGTTGTATGAGCACAGCTGTATTTAAAAGCAGTAAGGATGCCCCAGACACTTTTACTATATAGCCATGGTGAAACAGTAAGAAACAACTCCTGCCATTTTCTTGTTTTACCTGAGAACTTGGGAGTACTTTTGGTGCATATGTCTCTGTCTTTTGTGTTAGACTAATACCGGTTTTCACATGCCTCCTACTTGTCCATCTAAAGGAATATTTTCCTAGAGGAAAAAGCACATATTTGAAGAGCAAACAAAGCTGAAGTCCATGACACACTGCTCTGTCATACTATCAAATAATGGCTCCTTGTCAAGTACAGTCACATCTCCGTAAGAACACAGAGGATGTGGCATCTCCAAATGGCCCATGAGAAAACTATGCTTCATCTCCTGTGCTTTATCAGGTGGTGAGTAGGAAAGGTGGTGGGAACACAGCTCTTGGAAACCTGCATGGAATTAGTGGGTTGAAAAGCTGTCTTATTTCTAAAATCTTTTTGTTACTCTTGGTTTATGTTTAGTTTTCATTTTTCCTATTCAATATTTTAAATTTACCAAAGTAATAATGGACTTCGAACAAGTAAAATAACACAAACATGAATAAAGAAAAAGCTGAAAACCTTCTCAGATACCTGCAAATCACTAATCACAGCAGTGTGGACTACCTTTCTTCGTGAATAAAAAGCATGTGTTGCTTATACATTTTATGGAAGGTGTTTGAATACTATACATTTAAATCTGTAATTTGCTTGTTTCCTCCAGATCAGCAGATGTAGATATACCTATTCATCTGAATAAACTGTAAAACAAAACAGAGCAGACATACCATAGTTTATGCAGTCATTCTCTTACGTATAAACATTTGGGGTTTTACTCATTACCACTACAAACCGTGCTATATTAAATATTACTACTATACATGAAACAAAAATCTTTGCTTACAAAGAATCCAAGTGATAAAAGTAAATAGTAAGAAAATGTTGATCCATTTAAGTTTTTTTCTCAAAATCAGAAAATACTTATCAATATTTCATAAATTTTGTTGAACAGAAGAATGAATATTGGATTTATTTTTGTCTCAGTATTCTTATAATGTCAAAAGAAGCTCTACTTAAGTGATACCATTTTTATAAATTGAATGTATTTTAAACTTGGGTTACAATTCTACTTTGAAAAGGCTTATAAGGAGAAATTAAAGACTATTGAGGCAAATTTAGTATATTTGTTTGAAATACTTTATGTATAAATTAGCCCAATGACAAATCAACTTTTTCTAGCAAGTGTTTAGGAAGATTTTTTTAATAGCCTAGCAAAATGTACAGTCATTGAGAATAGTAGAATTTAAATTCCTATTTTGTGTTTAAGTATTTATCATGTGACATATTAAAACTCTTCTTTTTAAACCTGCAGAAACAAGTTTCCACCTGGTTATTGATATATTTAAATATTAACGTAAATCTATAACACTAACGCTCTGTTATAGTTGTTTGACATGACAGTTGAGCTCTCACATTGTGGAGTGTATTGTCAATGCATTCCATTT
Source organism: Plecturocebus donacophilus (assembly GCA_004027715.1). Classification (NCBI taxonomy): domain Eukaryota; kingdom Metazoa; phylum Chordata; class Mammalia; order Primates; family Pitheciidae; genus Plecturocebus; species Plecturocebus donacophilus. Next base: position 4,532 of record PVKP010040434.1, read on the forward strand.
CTGGTGTCCTTGGGCACCTGTACTGAAATCCATTTTCCTACACTTTTTGAGTTCGCTGAGATGAACATCACAGGACTTTAAGCAGCACGTGTATCGCAGAATCTGGGAGTATCTACAGTGTACAGTGCTTACATGATTTGTAATCATTTTAACCCCAAATATTTTCTTTTCCAGTTTTACTACACTTTGCCAAAGACTCATATACATGACTTCAAATAAAAGTATTTTTTCCAAATTATTGAAAATCTGAATTAGACTAGTAATAATAGAAAGGTTCTATTATTCTTCTATTATGAAGCAGTTCTGCCCCCAGTATTCCAACCGATCATACATCTTGGTAGAATTTGCCTATTCCAAAACCTTTGCTGTGGAACTTTTTTTTCCCAACTTTGTTGTGAATTTACTATTTGGCAATTCCATTTTTTGTAGAAATGTTAACCTAATTTCATAATAGTAAAGAGATTATATAAATATCCTATTTCATGAATGGTTTATCTTATTCAAATAAATCTTATGATCATGCATTTTTCTAAATTCAGCTACTGGCTCCTTAGAGAAGTTTGTTTGTTGGTTTTGTTTTGTTTTTTAAATTAACTCAGTATTACTGATGATAAAAAGGGTCCTTTTTAAAAAAATGGTTTGTAGGAGGCACATAGCGTGTGCCACTATGATAACGGACATAGAATACCTAATTCTATAATGAACGGGAGATAGCACCTGATAACCATAGCATTTGAAACTTTTTTTCTTAATGTTTGCTATATTTATTTAGCCTATAATTGAATACACAGTCATTTTGCTCTGCTGCGGATCGCCTATGTGGGGGTCAGGATGCATATTTAATGCCTGATTTAAAAAGAAAAATAGATGCAGTGACATGTGGGCAATTGTAGGAAAGTATGTTCTGTGCAAATTCAAGTAAAGGTTTGAGAGAAACTCGTTTTTCTCTTTCTTAGAAAAGACATGATGTTTCACAGCAGGAATTGTTGTAGATCCGTATTTATTAAGTGATGAGTAGTTGTTCTTTTCCTTTGCATTCTTAATGACAAAATCAAATGGCAACAAAGAAAAGAATCTCTGCTTACTTAGAGCACACCTTTTTCCTTTCTTCCTTTGTCTTCCTCTAATAAAAAAGTCCCCTAAAAGCTTTTGTCTAAGAGAGAAAAACATGTGGCTTGGTTACTAGAGGAAGGAAAGCCTGCAGAAATGTTCTCTGGAATTTTGCCCATGAAGCAAGGTAAAAACAGAAGCATTCACATGTAGTGAAATGTGTGTTAATTGGAGAGCATTGCTATCGTGACTTGAGGGAGCATAATTTATTCCATCAAAGTACAAAGGCAGAAAAGTTACGCATGCCACTGTCCTGCGTGTGCCCACATTCTTTGCAGGACCACCATGGTACCCCTAAAGGGCTCTGAAGAACCTTTTTCTAAAGTGCATACAATTTCTAAAAATAAATTAAGCAAGTTTACTGCTTGCCTTATGTTTTTATCTACTGTGTTTCCTTGACTTTTGCCTTCTAGAATTACAAATTACAAATAAATGACAGCCAGAACATCTTCAGGTTCAGTACTGCAATGTATGCAGTACTGTTTCTGTTTAGCTTGAGTTTTGAGGAAATTCATTTACTACATTTCTGTCACCAAAAAGTCCTAAGATTGCAGGTCAAATCCTATAGAAACTTTATATTTTCTAAGAAAAAACCTTCAACTTCATGTAACTGCTACCAAATGAATTGGGCAGTTTGAGGTAGCTTGGTCCCAGCTTATTGAGGACATATGAGGGGTTAAAAACAGTGTGGACTGATCAGTAGGGTCACCCAGTATTTATCTACTCAGTATTTTAAAGCTTTCCTTTCTTGAGAAAATAGGCCAAGTTTTTACATTGGGATTTGGGGATCTTAAGAAATTAAAACTTTCATGTATCAATTAAGTACCTGGTCACCAATTTAAATTTTTGTGGAGTTTGCTGTTGCAAATATAAAATCTTGTAATGTTTCCTTCCTTCTGAGATGGTCCTTTGTCCTTTCCTCAGCTTCTGGCTGACACTAAGTGCCCCTATTTTAATTTCTTCCAATCTAAGTCATCTCTACCCCTTCTTGAAGGTCAGGCCATTTTCTTCTTTCTTTTTGTATCCTTTTATGTTCCTTCAAGTAACTCTGAGTTTGCCTTTAATAAAGATGCATACAACTGCACATTCTTAACCAAATCAGTCTTTTCATTTCAGATAAATGATTTTTCTAATCTTGTCACTTACCCTTTTAAGTGGTCAGATTCTTAATTTTTTTTCTTGACCATTTTAAAACCATTGACCAAAATAAAATGTGTGATAAATGAATTTTAGTGTATTGAGGGTAAGGAACATGAGTTACTTCGTCTCCATTAATCTTTTGCATAGATATTTCAAGTACATTTACTTGTTTAAAAAAAAATTACAAATTGAAAGTAAAACTTGAAAATAATTTATTTGTATTACTGTTTTTTTTCTTTAAAACACTTAAGAATTGAATAGGACTGTGCAGATGAATAGAAAGTCAGCTTGTGGATGCCACGCTCCAACAGTAATAGCTATTCCACACCAATGAGTTGGAAATTTCATAGTAATTTAAGAAACATACATCCTGTTACTTAGTTCTAAGAACCAAGACAAATACTCAGCAATGCAAGTTGATGGAACCTGAATGGATTAATTATTTTAATTTAAACAGTAGATTATACATTCCTTTCCCCACCTCCATATCCATATAGACAGCCAATTTGGGGAGAATGCTAATGTTCACTTTTACCTTTTGCTGTCATGCAGAATAGTGTGAAACGGATATAATTTGTAGAATATCTTCATGTGATCTGAAGAAATGCTGAAGAATAGACTTTTAAAGTAGAAGTAGAAGGCAATAAATATTTTAGAGGAAAAGTCAATAACAAAATGGACCTAACAGTTATTAGTAATTTGATTAAGTCTGTACCATGTGTAAAATTATTCTCAGCAGTCAGGGCATCGATGCTTATACTTATTGAAATGTAACACTCATATAACATTTGAAAACAAGAAGACACGTAACAAGCTATAAAAAATGAAATATTCCAAGATCTCCACTCTGTCTGAATAAATGAGATGTGCTCTGGTACGGGGGAAAAAAACAAAACAACTCCAAGCTGTCTAAAGAACTATATGAAGATAATGGAGAGTACGTATATATATATGTATGTGTGTGTATGTGTGTGTGCGTGTATATATATATATATATATATATATTTTAATCACACGCAGAACTTTGAGCTTCCTAGCTAGATTGACAGCTAAGTTATTTGCCAATCTCTAGTGACTGACAACAGGTAATGAAAAGGCTTTTTACCATGATATAACGGCACAGAATATTTCCTAATTTACTACTATAGTTCTCATCAAAAGTACCCTGGCAAAAAAATAACATGAGATTTATCACTTCAATTACTGGAATTTCACATTTAGTTTAAAGAGACATGTTTCTATAATGTGACAGGCTTTACAGATTTTGAACTTCTTCAGACATTGCAGCTATCAGGGTAATCAGAGAGAGATATAAATGAAAGCAATTGTTACAGTTTTATAACTTTTAATGGTATCTACTGGCAAGAAATAAAACAGACCATAAACTGATGGTCTTGGTTAGGTGTATTTTAAAAAGCTTTTTTGTCAGCTTAAAAAAATGTTCAACAGTCTGAAAATGGACAGGAACTACCTTTAAACCATCATAATGTTATAATTATAAATGGGTTTTTTGATGTTATGATTGTGAGTAGTGCCATAAATCCCATATAAGGACAAATACTAGAAGCCACATATTTATGAATGTTAACATGGTAGATGTTTCTTTGCTTCCTCGTGCAGAGCTAGAGCACTATTCTGTGAGTCAAAACCTGTGATCATTTCCTAGTTCGGCTGCTTGATATCTGGAATCTTTTCTTACTTCTCTACTTGGGGCTAATTTTTGACTTCTTAAAATTAGTTAAATATATGGCAACAATTATATGTTAATTTATAGTTATTTAAAACACTATGTAGTTTCAACTTATTTCACTATAAGAATCATTACAACTTTTACTGTTTCTATTATTAATGTTATTGCCATGTAATGAGTGTATTATAGGGTACACTTCAGATATCAGCTAGAACTGTCTTGGAGCCGTATTGGACTGCACTGCACTGCTGCTGACTCATGTTCGGAATCATTTTGCTTACATAGTAGGTGAAGTTTAATGCCATAGTAAAAGTTATTATGTTCCAACCTGCCCACCTAAGATAGGGAATTTGTGACATCAACAACAATAAAAGTTCAACCGACTGTGTTATAATAGTGAGTAATTTTAACTGTGAGTTTTCTCTTGGTTTAGTTATAAAATTACATTTTTGTCATCTATTTCTGATTTTCTATCCTAAAATCACATTGACTTTATTTCATCCTAGCATCTTTTATCCAGTGCCACTACTATTAATACCTCTGTATTTATCAAAGTATGTCAGAAAAGTTGAAGATACAGGAGGAGTAGGAACATTTGTAGCCACTGTTACCACAATTGCCCTGAAGGCCAAGTAGTAGAATTTTATTTTAGCTTACCCGTTAGCTCACCGCATTCCAGAAAAAGCAGCTAACACCTCCACCATCTGAAAACAGAGGACTTGAGTTTAAGCTGAAATACATAAAACTGAGTGGCAGTGGGAATCAGTTCAGCCATTTTTTTCTTTCCATACATACTTATTGAGCATCTGCTAATGTGTCAGTTTCAGGAAAGAAAATGTATAGTTTTGTCTGAGATCTCAGTAAAATTATTTGTAGGAAATCTACCATTACTATGACTAATTAGGACAAAATAACAAGTATTTGCAAAGGACTTTGCAACTTACAAAATGCTTTCAGATATAGTGCTCATGTAATTAAGTGGATATAATCACTTTACCCACATGTGCTATACCTGCTAGAAGGATACTTTGTAACCTCTCAGGTTAATTGCTCAGTTTTTAAAGGTTAACAATATAGGTCAGCTTAAGAAAAGTGTGAAAAAATTTTTCCAAGTCCCACATGACCCTGCCTGCCTTGTAGGAGGATTAGGGATCCAGTGATGTTTTGGCAGCGGGATTTGTAGGGATGGAGTTTTCTGTATTTTATATGGAGTAGCCAAGATGTAGGTGCTAGTCAGCAACCACCCAACCTATGCCATTCCTCAAGGTGATTAATGGCGACAGATGAAATCAGGTTGGTACATTACACTTCATTTTTGAAGAACAGAGTAGCTCATATCCAGGCTGTCAGCAAATGCTCACTACCAGTCTTCAAAACGTATCTGGAATCAGATCACTTTTTCCTCCTCTCACCATGTGTTGTGGTCCAAGTGACCGTTTCGCTCGTCCTTCTTATACTGGCAGCCTCCTCCTCACTCCTCCTGCTTCCACCCTGTACTGCTTCCGTTTCATTTTAGTATAGCCAGAGTTGTTGTTCTGAAAGAGCCCTGCCTGGTAGAATTATCTGTTCTCGACCTACACTATCCGGTAGTGGGCACCTGCCCCATGTGGCAGCTGAGCACATGAAATAACAGCTAGTGAGACCCAGAACCTGAGTCTTTAACTGATTTCTAGCAAAAGGGACACTAAGCAAACTGTAATTGAATTCAAAAAGGAAATGTTCTCAGGAGTGGGAGAGTTTAATCCATAGCAATCTATGATAAATCAAAAAGAAGAACATTGAACAGTATAATTGACAAGATTTTTCTGAAGTTGAACTTAAAAATAAATTCAGTCTCAAATAACTTTACAAATGAAAAAGAAGGGAGTAAAAGTAAATTGAATTATTTTGAATAACAATCCACAATGTCATAACAAAAAAGGAGAAATATAGTCATTAAGTAACAGCTGAAATAAATGCTGTAGGAAACAGAAAAAATAAAAATTAATAAATTTAATATTACTTGGGTAGAAATTAGGCAAACTTTACAAATCAAGAAAAAATTTGAAATAAAAATGTTAATATAACAGTTAAAAATTTAGTGCTTTTAAGAAAATAAGCTATGTAATTTAAGATTGACATATTCTTTGAACATATCAATGAAATGATACAGAAATAAATTGAGACCCTTTCTTTTACATTATTTTTTAATTTCTGGGAAGTTTTATGTGGCAAAGAAATGGTAGTTTTTGCAAATTTGGAAAACTTCAGAAGTAAATTTGTTGAGTCGACAGGCTTTGTGTGCATTCATATATGTTAATTCTTTAAATGCCCTGCATTCTTTTCTGTTACCAGTTTCATAAACCCCATTTAGAGCATTGACGTGAAGGTCCTCAACAAAACACAGAAAATAGAATAATCTGTTCAAACCCATTTAAAAGACTATAGAGTATTCGAAATTCCTCAGTTACATCAGCAGGTTAAACTAGAAGATTAAATAATTATCTCAAAGGATGCCAAAAAGAGATATTGAATACCAAAACGATTTTCTAATGACCCTACAAATGGAAGAAAATGAATGCGTTTGTGTATTTTCTTTATCCCAAAAAAAATTTGAGGTAGCTTACATTTTAAATACATACAGAATACATAAGATAAAATTCAAGTAATAGAAAATTAAGATAAAATTTTGTAATCATAAGGAACCCAGCCAGGAATGAGAAAGTAACTTTCTTTACTCAGCGTAAATCAGCTGGCAGTGCATCGAAAGCGTGTGCATTGGTCCTCCTGCCCATGTCCATGGTTGTGATTTCTGCAGTTTCAGTTACCTGCAGTCACAGTGGTTCAAACATAGTAAGTGGAAAATGTCATAAACAGTTATTTAAATTGTTTTTAAATTTATTTTAAATTGCAAGTCATTCCAAGTAGTGTGATAAATCTCTCTTAGTCCCACTCTTTCCCACTCAGGGTGTGAATCATCTCTTTGTCCAGAATATCCTCGCTGCGTGGGCTCCCCACCTGTTACTCACCTGTTTTCTATATTAGTCTGTTTTCACACTGCTATAAAGAAATACCTGAACCTGGGTAATTTGTGAGGAAAAGAGGTTTAATTGACTCACAGTTCCGTAGGCTGCCTAGGAGGCTTGGCTGGAGAGGCCTCAGGAAACTTACAATCATGGTGGAAGGGCAAAGGGGAAGCAAACACCTTCTTCACATGGTGGCAGGAGACAGAGAGAAAGAAGAGGGACATGCTACACAGTTTTAAACAACCAGGTCTCATGAGAACTTACTCATTATCACAAGAGCAGCAAGGGGGAAATATGATTCAATCACCAAATGATCCAGTCACCTCCCACCAGGTCCCTCCCCCAACATTGGGAATGACAGTTTGACTTGAGATTTGGGTGGGGACACAGAGCCAAACCATACCACCTAGTATCCATCCTGGCCATCAGATTGACTGTCACAGTGTCACAGTGCTTGTGTTGAAGTAAAACTTATTTTACTTTGTAATAGCCCCAAAAGTCCAAGAATAGTGATCTTGGCATATTGTTATAAATGTTCTATTTTATAATAAGTTATTGCTAACCTCTTCATGTGCCTAATTTATAAAGTAAACTTTATCATAGGTATGTGTGTGTAGGAAAAAGCATTACACACACACACACACACACACACACACACACAGTGTATTTGGTACTATCTGTGATTTCAGGTATCCACTTGGGCTCATGGAAAGTATTCCCTGCACATAAAAGTACTACAATGTGAAACATTTTTCTGGAAATCAAGAACAACATTGTATGTGATCACCAATATTATTTTTCTCCTAGTGGAAGAAGGAAAGTTATCTGCTCATAATTTGTTCTATGCCTAGAAGATTTTGTGAGAATTTAAACTATTAATAGCTCAGTAAAATTGCTGAATATAAGACTAATATACAAAATGAAGAGCCTTTCTATATTATAGGTATAACCAATTAGAAAAATACTAGTGGAAAAATTCCATTCACAATTCTAACAAAGATAAATAATAACTTTTTCCATACCCATTTTAAAAAATATATTCCTGTATTTGAAAATATAAGTTTTGAAATATGGACAATGAATTAAAGTGTTCAGCATTTTAGAATGAGAAGACAGACGTCCTTCCTGATCTAATTTATGGATGTAGCCCCAATAAAACCTGGATGGAGGAACTGAAGTTAGAAAGGATGAAAACAAATATACAATAATGAGTCAGTGGGCCATGGCTGGAGGACAGCAATCTGTGTCATTACTGATTGCTCATTGTGTTCCAGACACTGAGCCCAGAGGCCTTCTGTATTTCACCTCATTTAATTTTCACACCAGCCAGAGGAGGTAGACACCATTCTCCCCTTTTAAGATGAGAAAACTAAGCCTTGCCTGAATTCTATTAAATGACAGAACCAAGATTCAAAATACACCTGATTTCAAAGCTCTAAAAAAGTACAAAAAAGCAACACATCAAATAGATTGATCTCAGGCGAAGTCCATTATATGTAATAAATTATATATATGTATTTATATTTATGTGTTTTATATAATACTTTATACATTCTTTAAAAATAAAGACAGGGTCCTGCTTTGTCACCCTGACTGGAGTGCAGTGACACAGTCATGGCTCATTGCAGCCTCAAATTCCTTGGCCTCAAGTGATCCTCCCTCCTCAGCCTCCTGAGTATCTGGAGCCGCAGGCACTCACCACTGCCCCTGGCTAATTTTTTGTTTTTTTTTTTTTAGAGACAGGGTCTCTCGCTATGTTAGCCAGGCTGCTCTGGAACTCCTGACCTCAAAGTATCCTCATGCTTCCACTTCCCAAAGTGCTGGGATTATGGGTATCAGCCATCATGCCATCATGCCTGGTCCATTATACATTCTTAAAGAGGACTCACAAATCAATGTAAAAGGGAAATACTATTTAATATGTAATAAATTGTATGAGACTTATCAGGATAGCAGTTTGACAGAGTCAATTTAGATTCTTATTGGATATAAGTTCACAAAGATAAAAGTTGATGCACTAAAGAGTTAAAATTTTTTTTTAAATTATAAAAGTCTATACAGAAATATAATTAAACCAAATTTTATGAGAGAACTTTCTCATAATTTGAGCATTTATAAAAGAAATAACAAAATAACTGATTAATAGCTATAGCTGTGTGATAAGGTACATTGTATATGTCAGAAGTTCCCTGAATAAAAAGGCAACTAGAATACTGAAAAAGCATTTTGTCATCAAATAATACATTAAAATTTTATGTTTTTATATAAAGAGCTCATTATCATTAAATCAATAGGAAAAACACTACAAACTCAATAAAAACAGGTAAAAAAGAAGGCAGATCAATCATAAAATAGAAAATAGAAATTTTCACAAACATCTGGAAAGGTATTTATCATAACTAGTAATTTAACAAATGCAAATTTCTTTTTTAAAAGAAAAAATTATATACCCTTTTGTCTATCACAGTAGCATAAAAATACATACACACTTGTGTAACGCACATCTACTGCAGTAACACTGCTCGTTGGCTCCTAGTGTTTGGACATTTACTTGATGATATGAATCAGGTGCCTTAAATTTTTCTTATCTTTTAATGAGAGCAAGAGAGAGAAAGTGAGAGAAATATTTTCACAGTGCTATTTACTGAAAGTAGCCTAAATATCAAGGGGTTGGGGCCACACAATCACTTTGAATATCATTCACCTGTGAGTGGCTTCGAGCACTCCTCAGAAAGAGCTGGGTTTAAATTCTGTATATCATTTCACAGTTACATGGCCTAAAGCAATAGCCTAACCTCTCTACGCTTGGATTTACTCCTAATATTAGAATGCACCACCTAAAAGTGTATGAGTGAAATACTGCATGTAAAAATTACCACTTAGCATATGGTAATTTTGGCCATCTCATATCAGTCAGAATGGCGATTATCAAATGTCAATTAATGGTGATTATTAAAAAGGAAAGAAACAACAGATGCTGGTGAGGCTGTAGAGAGATAGAAACACTTTTACACTGTTGCTGGGAGTGTAAATTAGTTCAACCACTGTGGAAGACTGTGTGGTGATTCCTCAAAGACCTAGAACCAGAAATACCATTTGATCCAGGAATCTCATTACTAAGTATATACCAAAAAGAATAGAAATTGTTCTACTATGAAGATACCTGCATATGTATGTTCATTGCAGCACTATTAATAATAGCAAGGATATGGAGTCGACCCGAATGCTCATCGGTGATAGACTGGATAAAGCGAATGCGATGCATGCACACAATGGGGTACTATGCAGCCATAAAAAGGAACGAGATCATGTCCTTTGCAGGGACTTGGATGGAGCTGGAAGCTATTATCCTCAGCAAACTATTGCAGAAACAGAGAAGGCAAACACCACATGTTCTCACTCATAAGTGAAAGCTGAACAGTGAGAACACAAGGACACAGGAAGGAGACCGAGACACACTGGGGCCTGGAGGGGTGGGGAGAGCATCAGGATAAATAGCTGATGTATGCTGGGCTTAATACTTAGCTGATGGGCTGACAGGTGCTGCAAACCACCATGTTACCTGTGGAACAACCCGCATTCCTGCACATGTACCCTGAACTTAAAGTAAAATTACCACTTAGCATATGTCATATATTAATAAAAAGCCTCGATTTAACTATTCTTATGCTACCATTAATTTTAATTAACAGATGTAATTATAAACTGATACTAGTGATATATCCTAATTATAATTAATAGTATGTATATTACATGTAACATAACTAATAATGTATCATATAAGTTAATTAGTAATTAATGGTAGCAAATTTTAATAACTACCTGTCTAAGTAAATCAGAGTGAATCAGCCAAATTCTTGGAGGTAACTAATCAGCCCTCTGATTTAACTGCTGACAGCTGACCACTTCCTCCTGACCACCCACTCCTTCATCCCAGAGTGGCCAGAAGTCAGCTTTCTCTAATTATAGTTGTGAATTGTCAGCCCCTCTAGATAATCTGAGCACCTATGTGAATGCAAGTATTGGTGGTATAGAGTTAATTCAGTCATTTTCCACGTTCAATAGAACTTACTGTAAAGTGGGAAACTCTTCATTTAGCTCATTTCATATACTGCTGTTGCAGTTGAACTTTGAAATAGTTCAAAGTTATTTACCATTGTAATTTTACTAGTTTGTGGTGGGTTGGTTTTGGTCAATCTGCAACATGTATTGAGCTCCTTCTTTTCAGAATGCACTGTGCTAAGTTATGGGGCAAGTTTTGATTTAAAGGCCTAGGTTTGAGAAAGAAAAGAAGAAGGAAAAAGGAGAGCCTGTGGGAATCTCCAGCTTATCCTCAGAATTTATAATGTGAGTTCATGATTTTGTTTGAAAATAAGATTTTGTTTGTAGGCTTTCTTGAGAGGACAAAGAAGTTAGGCTATTTGGAGAGTTTAAATTATGTTTTCAAGAACTCCTGTTTGGGTCTCAGAAAAAGAGCCTAAAAGTGGTATGCTGGTTTCAGGTGTATTTGAAAGTCTGCTCATTTAAGAGGGCAGAATTCTGTTAGGACTGATTAATTTACTTGCAGATACTATTCCTTTATCATCTATGTCTTTGGATTATCTTTTACTCACACCACACAGAAAATGTACCTAAAGAATACAGGAAAAAATGTATTGAATTTTTGTCTCTGTTAAGACAGTGAAATAATGTAGTGTGAAATTCCAAGATAGGCTCTCCAAGTGAGACAACACTTTTTGTGACCTATTAATCATGTTCATTTTCAAATGTGCTATCTTATTCCTATTTTCCTTTTTATTAAACATTTCAACTAGTAATTCTGAAAATTTAGTTTAAAGGGTGATAAATTTAAAGCTCTGTGTAATGGTGTATATTTTTAAAGGAATTATCTTGAATAATTTCATAGGCATGTACTATGGCAGATGTTTGCAAATCTTGGTTTAAAACTGATTCAAGTATTTTAAGAAAACTGAAATAATGTCAGTGGTAAAATTTATTTTACCAAGTGCAGATGTAAGACATCAAGTTCTCAGACTGATGGCAGAATTAACAAAAAACACCATCTGGTTCAATAATTATCTGAAAATACTCATATTCTTGGATTTGTTTAATACCACTTAGTTTCCAGCTTTATTTTATCTGAGTTTGCACACCAACCAGACTAGGTTGTACAAAATGAAGACTATTTCCATCTGATCATTTAAAAAAATGTGTGTTTGCATGAATAATGAATCTTTGAATTGTTACTAAACAAGCAAATTATTTGCGTATGTGTCACATCGGTTATCAAGTTTGCACATGTGACAGCTTCAACAGCCGTCACGTAAAATGCATAGAGCTTGTAACCATATGTTTTTGCTTGACAAAAAGCTAAAACTCAAGATCAATTTTCAATACGGGATGCACAAATTAACACTTTAAAATGCACCACAATATGTACAGCTTGGCAAAATTTGCAGAAATAGCACGTTTCTAGATATTAACTGATATCTTTGGATTCGACCTTAAGGTATTCAATCATTTTGATTAAAAGACTGATTTCTCATAAAACCACAGTCTGTTGGAGGCGCAAAGCCAATGACATTTGAGCATTCATATATTTTCATAAACTTTGAACAATGTCAGTGAGACACCTCTTCAATCTTGGCCACACAACAGCAGGGTATTCAATCTTTCTTTAGCTTAAGACAGAACATTTGAATATCAGCATAGGGTTATAAATGTGGCCGCTCACGTGGTGTGCTCCATGTTGATTTTGAAGGATCTGTGCAATGTATACAACCTTTCACTTCACACTCTTCACCACTGGTTCCCCTTCCCTTCCCAGCCTTTCTCCGCCACCTCTCCCACAAAGGCCTTATATGTGAAGGCATTTTGCTTGTGTGTTATAAAAGCAATTCCTTTGAAGAGTTTGGTATAGGGGAAGAGAGAGCTGCTTTTAAAACTGGCTTCTCCTAATGTTACTTGTGGCAATCACTCAAAACAGTATGATGATACAGATGCCTTGATGTTTCTTCGGCTTTTTCACCCTTTGAACGTAGTAATTAGTCATTACGCTGCCAAGGATACCTGTTCCCCTTTGGCCTCCTAAATGAGATCTTAGCAAAACCTGGATGTTGTTCAAATACTTCTTTCAGTTGTGTTCAGTGAAGAGTGATTATCCTATATGGTTGGTGAGATGTATAAACTTTTCAGTTTGTTGTAAATAACACGGCGTTAATTGTATTAACATCCACTACATATAACATGTCTCTCACTTGAGAGTGTTGTCTTGCAAGCAGCTTGGGCAAAAAGCAGATGGGCCGTGAGGGGAAGATGAGCCGTTCTGTCTTGCCCAAACAGAAAATGTGACAACATTCTGTTAAGTCAAGAGACGACGAAGAAGGCATTATTTAATATATTGTAATATACGACAGATGCCCCAAAATGTTTACCTAAAATCTCTTTATCTTGCTAATCTCCACATTGAATATATCCTAATATTATAACAAATAGCATTATTAGTACTCATAGACAAAGATAGTAAAATATTGAAAACTTAGCATCAACTGGCATAATCGCACAGAATTCCTTTGTAACAAAATCTTCTGAGTCAGGGATAATAATCCAGATTGTTGTATTTCTTATTATCTGCACATATCTCATCCCCTGAAGAATATCAAGTGAAAATTTTGAATTGGTAAGGTAGAATCCATTAGTAATACCATATCAGAAGAGATACTTATTAATTACATCCATAATTTCATAAAATTTGCTATATGAAACACAAGAATAAACAATTGTATAAATCTGGAACTCTTTCAAACCAGTACAGCTTGATTTAGTAACCCATTGATCTAAGATGTTTCCAGTGACCAGCAACTCTTAAAAACCCTTTGGAAGTGCAGTTCAACAGGTAGTGATGTTGAGTCTGCTGCTATTGATTCCGCTGCTATTGATTCCAAATAACTGCCGTGTCTATTAGTGGTATGTGATTGGCCACATGCACACCTCAGTAAATACTTTGAGCATAGATGATACCTGATGATAAAAGGATTTCCTTGGCTAAGTCGATGACTGCTTCTCCGGGTGCTCTCAGCCCTGATCAAGTTGAGCTACAGTGGTTCATCCATTAACTCAACAGACATTTGTGAAGCATCGACTGGGTGTCAGTCCCTGTGTGAAGTACAGTAAACACTGTCATCCTGCCCTCATGGAGTGTGCATTCTACATATAAGTAACTATAAAATAACTGCAAGTTATGGCAAGGCCAAGAGTCAGAGCGGTATGTCACCTGCAATGGAGAGTCATAGATGCTCGTGCAGGAACTGGGGGTTGTATTGTACCTTCATTCTGGAAGAGCTGTCTGAGGAAGATGAGAAACAAGCTTTTCAAGGAGATGAGAGCGTGAAAGCATTTCACACAGAAGCAACTGAGCACGGAGACCTTTGCAGCACATTCACAGCACCCAGGGATCCAACTGGGGTGGCCAAAGGCAGTGGGAAGAGCTGCGGGTTTTCATCCCTGCGATTCCAAGAGCAAATTTTAATTCTGGGAATTTACCCTTTCTCCTTTATGGAGGATGGATTGGGAGGACCAAAGGTAGAACTGGGAGGCAGGAGAGATCCAGGTGGTCCAGGCTAAGGGTGTAGCCATGGGATAGAGCACAGAGTAGGATGCAGGATGCGTTTTGGAGACACAGGTGGTGGAACTTGCTAGTGGGTTGGATGTGGAAGGTAGGGAGGGTTGGTCAGAGAAGGACTACTAAGTTTCCATCTTGAGTAATGTGGAAGTTGCTACCATCTGATCTCTAATTCTCTGATTTGGGGCAAATAGTAGATTTAGGAGGAGGTCATCTTAGGAGGGAGTATGAGGAGAGATAAGAGAGGGTTCAGAATTCAAGGTCAGACAGAGGCTGACAGCAGCAGAGAAGGGCAAGAAGGAGTGGTCAGTGAGACGGGAGGAAATGAGGGAGTGGTCAGTGAGACGGGGGGGAAATGAGGGAGTGGTCAGTGAGACAGGAAA
>PVKP010040435.1:0-19481 GCA_004027715.1 Plecturocebus donacophilus
GCGGGCGCCCTTTCCCCACAGAGCCGGACCTTCCCGGGTTCGCTGTGCTTGCTGTGAAACTCTCAGTCCTCAGCACTTCCAATTGCTGTTTTCCTTGTGGGGATGGGACCAGCCGAGCCCATCCCGTATACTCCACGCCAGGAAGTGCTGTGCTGGGGCGCCGGCAAAACAGCTGTGCCAGCCAAAAGAGTCGCGCTGGCGACCCGTGTGGCTCCTCTGCCGGGAATCTCCCGGTCTGTGGGCAACAAAAATTCGTCGAAAGTGCAGTGTCCACTCGTTCTCTGCGCTTTCACTGGGAGCTACATTCCTGAGCTGTTGCTAATCGGCCATCTTGGATCTCTCTCTGGCAAGTTTACTTTCTGCAGAAAGGGTGCTCCCATTGGCCATCTTGCCATGAGAGTACAATGAACAAAGGAAAGGCAGGCATATTTATTTCTTAAGTATTGGGTCTTACTGCTGTGTCCAGTCTCCATTGGTTGGAGCCAGACCTCACAATCTAAACTGAACCTGATTGGCTAACAACTTAAAACTTTTCTAAGTAAGTAAAGGAAATGGAGAACAAAGGAAAAGAGGAAGTTGCTTGTGAAAGGACTTAGAAAAGTAATGACATTCCCGGATAAAGAAGGAGCATAGGCTGTGAGTTGGGACATGCCTGTGAGCACGTCCAGCACAAATATCTTGGTTAAAGTACAAGGACTTAGAATGTACTTATTTCCTTATGTCTGACAGCTTCATAGGATAGGGCTTAACAAAGAGTTATTAGCAAAAAAGCAAGAAGTCTTTGAAGAAAGTTAGTCTTTGAAAGAAACTATTATTTCTATCATTTATTACTATTATTCTTTAACAAGAAGGGAAACTTTGAAGAGGAAGTTACTACTTTCCACAAGGCCTATGTGCAATTTGCTTCAGGCCCAGTAAATACGGACATTTCTCTTTAAAAACACCACTTAAGGTGACCTGAGCCCAGGAATTTGAGGTTATAGTGAACTATGATCACACTACTGCACTTCAGCCTGTGTGACAGAGTGAGATGCTGTCTCAAAAAACAACAACAACAACAAAAACAAAATGAAGCAAAAAAAGCAACCAGCAATTGAAGAGCTTCCATAGCTTCAGTGATGAACCAAAGTAAGAATCTCATGTGATTAGTTTCTTGGGCTAAAACTGCTTGCTTAGGTCACAATAGTTAAAAATCCAACTGCACAATTGTAAAGTTGAGTCTTATTACCCAGGAATAATCTCTTGAGATTTTCAAGGTTAAAATGCCCAGCCCGCCTCTCGAATCTAAGGCACAAAGTCATATACTCAGACCCTACCAGAATCCTTGTTATTTTGGTCTTCACATTCCACCTTAATTCTCAACACTTCTGGTCAAATATATTTGATGCTAGAGTTTTGAGGGGCACCAAAAATATGATACCCTTGTTCTTTGTCTAGGATCTGGACCAAATGTGAAATAATACCAAAGAGTAAACAGGTAGGAAATCTAAATGTCAGCCTTATGACTACAAAAGCTCACATAGAAGACATGGTTTTTATAGGGGCAAGTGGGCCCCACATTAAAATTTGAAATACGATAAATTTCCCTAGCCAATCTCTGGCAGTTCTGGGCCAGAGTAGGCCTTCTGGGCAGCAGGGCCATTTTCAGCAAGTGTCCTAAAACCTATAAAAAGAATAGTGCTTTTTGTTTGTTTGTTTGTTTTTAGATGGAGTCTCACTCTGTCTTCCAGGCTGGAGTCCAGTGGCACAATCTTGGCTCACTGCAATGTCCACCTTCCAGATTCAAGTGATTCTCCTGCCTCAACCTCCAGAATAGCTGAGAATACAGGCGGGCACCACCATGCCTGGCTAATTTTTGTACTTTTAGTAGAGACAGGGTTTCACCATGTTGGCCAGGCTGGTCTTGAACTCCTGACCTCAAGCAATCCACCCTCCTTGGCCTCCCAAAGTGCTGGAATTACAGTCATGAGCCACCATGCCTGGCCTTAATTTTTAAATTTTATTTATTAATTAATTTTTAAAATTTCAATAGCTTTAGGGATATGAGTGGTTTTTGGTTACACAGATGAACTTTACAGTGGTGAAGTAAGGGTTTTTAGTGCACTCATCACCTGAATAGTGTAGATTGTACACTATAGGTAGATTTTCATCCTATATTACCCCATCACCCCCTTCTGATTCTTTAATGTTCATTATGCCACTCAGTATGCCGCTGCACATCCTTAGCTTAGCTCCCACTTATAAGTGAGAACATGTGGTTTTTGGTTTTCTGTTCCTGACTTGCTTCATTTCCATCAATAATGGCCTCTAGTTCCATAGCTGCAAAAGACTTTTTTTTTAATGGCTGAATATTCCATGGCATATATAAGACCACATTTTCTCTCCTTCCTTCCTTCCTTCCTTCCTTCTTTTTTTCTCTCTCTCTCTCTCTCTCTTTCTTTCTTCTTCTTTTTTTTGATGGAGTCTCGCTCTTGTTGCCCAGGTTGGAGTGTAATGGTGCCATCTCAGATCACTGCAACCTCTGCCTCCCAGATTCGAGCAATTCTCCTGCCTCAGCCTCCCGAGTAGTTGAGATTACATGCATGCACCACCATGCCCAGCTATTTTCTTTGTATTTTTAGTAGAGACAGGATTTTTGCATGTTGGTCAGACAGGTCTCGAACTCCCAATCTCAGATGATCCACCCGCCTTGTCCTCCCAAAGTGCTGGGATTGCAGGCATGAGCCACCACGCCCGGTCAGTACCACATTTTCTTTATCCACTCTTCGGTTGATGGGCACTTAGGTTGATTCCATATTTTGGCAGTTGTGAATTGTACTGTGATAAACATACATGTGCAGTTGTCTTTTTAATGTAATGACTTCTTTTCCTTTGGGCGGATGCCCAGGAGTGAGATTGTTAGATTAAACGGTAGATCTACTTCTAATTCTTTGAGAAATCTCCCTACTGTCAGCCATAGAGGTTATACTAATTCACTTTCCCACCAGCAGTGTTTACGCAAAGAATCTAGTGATCTTGACTTTCTGTATTTGTAACAAAGGGCATAATCTATTAGTCTGAATTAATCCCTAGAGAAGGAAAAAGCTGTATAAGTCATTCTACTGGGAGCCTCAGGCCCTATTTTTGGATTTTCTCCTAATAGGCTCCTACTGTTCTTCTCAGTGTCAGTCCTTCTCCTTTGCTTTTTTTTTTTGTTTGTTTTTTGGAGACAGGGTTTCTCTGTCACCCAGGCTGGAGTGCAGTGGTGTGATCTTGGCTCACTGTAACCTCTGTCTGGAGGGTGCAAACGATTCTTGTGCCTCAGCAGTCTGAGTATCTGGAACTACAGACGTGCATCACCATGCCCAGCTAATTTTTGTATTTTTTATAGAGACAGAGTTTCATCATGTTGCCCAGGCTGGTCTCCAACTCCTGAGCTCAAGCGATCCGACCGCCTCAGTCTCCCAAAGTGCTGGGATTACAGGTGTGGGCCCGGGGCCTGGCCCACTGTTGCTTCTAATCATCCACCTCCATGCTAAAGGATTGCTTTTCAGTTTTGAAACTTTCATAGTATTCAAATGTAGACATCGCCTTTGTAGACTTCAGTTGTAAGTGCCATTTTTTCCTACATCAGATTAACGCTATAAAATTAACTCCTTCCAAGTGCCAGAAGAAAACTCCTGTCTCTTACTATTTTAGAGATTGCTCACCATATGTCTGTTTCCTGTTGGAATTTAAATTTACTCTCCCACTCTCACCAGCTATGTAGAACAGGTAAGACAAGCGTACTGTGAACTCAACAAATGACCAAACATTTCCTAGCCTGGTTCGCTTGCACTGCCACCTCCTCCTCAGGTGCTGTGTTGCATGAGAACTCAGGTGTATTCAGGAGAGTGACTGTCAGAATTCTAGCATTGCAGCTTGTGGAATTGCTTTACACAAGTAATTGAAATAGCTGACATAACTTCCTTAAAACCAAGAGGAGAGTTATTTCCTAATGGTGGCCTTCTTTTATTATGAGATCACATAAGTAAATATATATATTGTTTTCTCATGACCCTTTTAGTATTTGAAATAAATTTCTAAGTTTTACTAACAAAAGCCTTTGGAAAACAAATCAGAAAATTGGAAGCAGGAGCAAAGAAGGATTTTTTTTTTTTGATTCTGACATTGTTATTTTTCTGGGTTAGATGAAACAGATGTTACTAATAACAATGATCACCACAATAGCTAATATTTACTGAGCACTTAAAATGCCCTAGGCATAGTAGCTAGAATGGTCAGATGAGAAGGCTGAAAGTTTATACAAGATGCCTGGGATTGATCCCTCATTTTTCTAAGAAATGCTTGAACTCAGCAACACTCTTTGTTCAGATTAATTCTGTCCAGAGTGCTAGGTGCATATTCCCCTCGCCTAGCAATTGAGGATGAAGAAAAATACTTCTATTCATTTGTAGTTAGGCCTTAGGGTTTAACTTCTGTTTAAAAAATATAAAGAAAGGATGAATGACCACTTTAGTATTAGTTAAAAATATCGCATTTGCTCTGGTTTCATCTCCTTTTTGGGGGGCTGTTGGTTGACGTAGTGAAGGATCTGTTTTGCTTATGTACTCTTTTAGGGAGGCCACTATAAAGTAATTTAGAACCTAGGATGAGTGCTAGAAAATATTTTTTGTATTTAGGATCATGAATGTTTTAATGATGTAATTACTTCGAAATAAAAGTTATTTAGACATATAAATTAAAATACAATCCTTTCTTCATGGATATTATTCTTTTAGAATGCCAGTTAACATGTTTACCATGCACCTGTATTTAGACCTTGTAAGGCACATGAATTAAAGGTTTAGGGTTAATAAGGTGAGTAGTAGTAATCAGGATATGGTTTAGCTTGAGTGGCAAGAATAATATTTTATGCAATTGAAATTTATGAACTTTTGTTCTTTTACTTTTCATATATAGTATAGGCTCAGGAGTCAACCTCTACCATCTTGCCGTGCTGTTTACTAGCTTAGTCTGTGGCAAGTTGTTTAACTGCAGTCACCTTCTCTTCACTCATGGGTCAGTGAAGACAATAATGGTACCTACTTGACTGGAGTTCTTGGGAGGAGGGAATGAATTACCTAAGGGACATATCACAGGGCCTGGTACATGGAAGACCCTGTGATGGGTCCCTTAGGTAATTTATTTAGGAAAGACTCAACAAATGGTAGTTATTATCATAGAAAATCAGTATCAGTAATTTGCTCCCATGGCAGACAAACCCCATGAATCTCATTTATTACAACTTATAATACATTTTCTTTTCATAATTCTAGGATTTTAGTCAATGAGAAATTATGGTTACAAATTTAATAATATCTGATCTGATTAGGTGTGGCCAGAAAAGGTTGTTGGGAAAAGGACCACAAATACTACTATAAATAGCATGTTCCCAGTGCAGAGTCAACGAGTCTTTCCAGTTAGTTTTGTTGACAAGATGCTTTGTTTTCCCTTCCGTCATTTTGTACTGAAGGTGGAGCAGGTGCTGTTTCAGGAAACACCTTGCAGTCCCATCTACCACCCCTCTCTAGGTCCTGACTTTGGCCTGTCAGTTCTCCTCATGCCCTTGGATTTCATTTTCTGCAGGCATCTCTTACTACAAGCTTTGGTATTTATTAGGCTCCCTTATAAAAACCTAAGAACAAAGACAATTGAGTCATTGCAACAGTCCAGCTCCTCATGGAGTCATCAGGATGTTATCAGCCTGTAGGAGCTACTGGAATTAACCACGACTTCCTCTATTTTTATTCCTTTTCCTTCAGTTCCTTTTTTCTAGATTATAAAAATGGTAATTGCCAGCCATTTCAAAGATAGCAGATAGTACAAAAAACACAAAGAAGAACAAATCATCGCTAATTCAGCATACAGAAGCAATCATTATGAAAATTTTGGAGTTTCTCCACTTAGTTGCTTATTATTTTAACATGGGTAGGAGCATTCTGTTTGCCTATCAATAAGAAAAAAATGATCATGTTTAATCTTATAAATATTTCTCCTTGTTAACGTGTTTACTTTTTAAAAAATTTTAAATTTTTATTTTTTGAAGCAGAATCTCACTCTGTCACCCA
Source organism: Plecturocebus donacophilus (assembly GCA_004027715.1). Taxonomy (NCBI): domain Eukaryota; kingdom Metazoa; phylum Chordata; class Mammalia; order Primates; family Pitheciidae; genus Plecturocebus; species Plecturocebus donacophilus. The sequence continues at coordinate 6,090 of PVKP010040435.1, forward strand.
GGATGGAGTGCAGTGGGGTGATCATGGCTCAGTGTAGCTTAGACATCCCAGGCTCGAGTGATTCTCCCACCTCAGCCTCCTGAGTTGCTGGGATTACAGGTGCACATCACAATGCCTGGCTAATTAAAAACAATTTTTTTTTTTTTTTTGTAGAGGTGGAGTCTCACTATGTTGCCCAGGCTGGTCTTGAATTCCTGGGCTCAAGTGATCCCTCCCACCTCAGCCTCCCACCTCAGTGAGAGGATTGCTTAAGCTTAGGAGTTCGAAACCAGCCTGGGCAACATGGCGAAATCCCATATCTACAAAAAATATAAAAATTAGCCAGGCATGGTAGTGTCGACTGTAGTCCCAGTCCCAGCTACTAGGGAGGCTGAGGTGGGAGAATCACCTAAGTCCCAGAGGTCAAGGCTTCAGTAAGCCACAATAGCACCACTGTATTCCAGCCTGGGTGACAGAATGAGACCCTGTCTCAAAAAAACAAAAAAACAAAAACACGGAAAAACTAGTGGTGATGTTGTCCTAGTTTGTTTTCTTCTTCTTCTTCTTTTTTTGAAATGGAATCTTGCTCTGTCTCCCAGGCTGGAGTGCAATGGCATGATCTCAGTTCACTGCAACCTCCACTTCCTGAGTCCATGTGATTCTTTTGCCTCAGCCTCTTGAGTAGCTGGGATTCCAGGTGTGCGCCACCATGCCCAGCTAATTTTTGTACTTTTAGTAGAGTTGGGGTTTCACCATGATGGTTAAGCTAGTCTTGAACTCCTGAACTCAGGTGATCCTCCCGCCTCAGCCTCCCAAAGTGCTGGGATTACAGGCATGAGCCACCATGCCTGGCTGTTTTCTGTTGCTATAACAGAGTACTATGGACTAAGTAATTTATAAAGAAAAGAGATTTATCGTGGTTCTGGAGGCTGGGAATTCCAAAATTATGGGCTTTCCATCACATCTGACCAGGCCTTCTTGCTGCATCATAACATGTTAGAAGGCATCACATGGAGAGGGCTCGAGAAAGAGAGAGAGAAAGGGGGCCAAACTTACCCTTTTTTTTTTTTCTTGAGACTGAGTCTCTCTCTGTCGCCTAGGCTGGAGTGCAGTGGCAGGATCTTGGCTCACTGCAACTTCTGCCTCTTGGGTTCAAGGAATTCTCATGTCTTAGCCTCCCGAGTAGCTGGGACTACAGGCGTGCACCACCAAGCCCGACTAACTTTTGTATTTTTAGTAGAGGCAGGGGTCTTGCCAGGCTGGTCTCAAACTCCTGACCTTGGGTGATTGGCCTGCCTTGGCTTCCCAAAGTGCTGGGATTTTACAGGCCTGAGCCACCATGCCAGGCCAACTTATCCTTTTTATCAGGAGCCCCTTCCCACCATAACTAACCCATTCTTCCCCAGTATAAGAGCGTTAATCTATCCAGAGCCCTCCTGACCTAATTACCTCTTAAAGGGCCCATTTCTCAACACTGTTACAATGGCAATTAAATATCAACGTGAGTTTTGGAGGGGACATTCAAACCATAGAGGATGTTGATCACTTTTTTTCAAGTATTTTGCCTTTGTTTTTTCTGTGAAGCGATAGTGTTTTCATTGTTGAGTTAAAAAAATATATAACGAATTTGGCTTTTTACCTTGTGTATGTCTGAGTAAACAGTCCACTTTTTCCATTACTGCTAATTTCCTTTGTATCTGTTTTGGATTTATCTCTCACGAATTTACGTAAACTCTGAACCTATAGGATTTTTCTGTTCTTCAAGCTTCTAGAAGTTTTTCCTTGCGCTACCTTTTAGAGCATGGGAAACAGTTCCACAGTCAAATCTGCTTACTTTTTCTTTTGGCACTTTCTCCTCAGGCTTTCCATTCCCAGCCCTTTCTGTTGGTTTCCCTGAGGAGTATCTTTCACCCAAAATTTTACTTGCAGAGGCTGGAAGTACATGAAATTTGTACTGTGATTTGTAGAACTGGATCTCAAAATTAAGGTGCATACATGTTGAACATATATAGAAGATAATACTGGAGATTGAGGATTAGTTTATTTCTCCATCCTTAAGCCAAATGATGGTGTTTTACCCTTGAGCCATGCCTAAGTGGTTGCCAGTCTTTTCCACACGGTCTTGCTGTTGACAGCTTTGCATTGCTTCCACTTCAGTGTGCGCCAGGGAAGGAAACGAGACAGGAGAATTCGATTGAGATTTAAATCCCAATGTTCTAATTTACCTTCTTAATAATCTTGGACAAATAATACGGCCCCAATGGGCCTTTGTTACTTAGAATAGATGTGAGGATTAAGTGGGATCTCATGATCTGCCTCACTGGCTTGGGATGTAAAGTTGGCCATGCTTTTAAAACTTTTCTGATTCATCATTTGAACTTACTTGCCAATAAGGGCAAGACGATTGCGATCCTGTATTTGAAATCTTCCTTACAAATTGACCAAGAACCCTAAGAGCTTACTCTTCCCAAGGAAATCCCCTTCCCATCTCCAGCTGGGTAGAAACTTGGAAAAGCCTGACCAGCTCACAGGTAGGCCCTGGGATCACTGCTGTTGCTTCTGTAGGGACTTTTTGATGTATTGGCCCCACCCAGGCCAGTGGGCCTTTACCCATTGCCACCATGTCCCTTCTGGTCCAGTCCTCACACAACATGGCGGTGTCCAAGCCTGACCTCTCAAGTTGACTTCTCTTCAGGTCACATCCATACTTAGTCATTGTGTCCTGTGGCGTCTGTCCAGGGTGACTGGACACAGAGGAACCGGTCATCAGGCAAGAAACCACTTTCTTTCTGGTGGGTATTAGGACCAGCCAACTTCAGTTGGAAACATCCTAATTCCCTTGAGAAATTCTGAAAACACTACATTTTGAAAGGGAAGTGGCCAAGGTCACCTTTCTCCCTCCCCCAGGAGGCTCCTTAAGGCTTCTATGCATACTCAGCCCTCTCCCCTCTATCAGCACTGAGTACCTAGCAAATCACAAAAGTTCCTGTCACACCATCCTCATCAGGAATGGGGGTACTTATGAAAAACCTAAATTTGAGATTACAGTACTCTGGGAGGCCGAAGTGGGTGGATCATGAGGTCAGGAGTTTGAGACCAGTCTGGCCAACATAATGAAACCCCGTCCCCACTAAAAATTCAGAAAATTAGCCAGGTGTCGTGGTAATCCCAGCTACTCAGGAGGCTGAGGCAGGAGAATCGCGTGCACCCAAGAGGCTGAGATTGCAGTGAGCTGAGATCATGCCTTTGCACTCTAGCCCCGGTGACAGTGCAAGACTCTGCCTCAAACAAAAAAAAACAACCCACAAAAAAACCCAACTTAAATCTGTAGAACTAAAAAGAGCCATTCAAGTGACTCTTCCTGCTAATAAAGAAGGTTGGCTAAGGGGCTTTTGGACATTATCTAGACAGACACTCTGACACCTTCTCTTGCTAAATAAGTAAATAAAGTTCTCCTTCACTAAGCATAGCCACATTTGTTTAAAGCACCTAGCCCACCTGTACCAGTCTGTTTTTACGCTGCTAATAACGACATACACAAGACTGGATAATTTTTAAAGGAAGGAGGTTTAATTGACTCACAGTTCCACATGGGTGGGAGACCTCACAATCATGTTGGAGGGCAAAAGGGAAGCAGGACACATCCTTCTCACACGGCGGCAGGCAGGGCAAGAGCGTGTGCAGGGGAACTCCCCTTTATCAAACCATCAGAACTTGTGAGACTTACTCACTATCACAAGAACAGCACGGGAAAAACCTGCCCCCATGATTCAATTACCTCTCACCAGGTTCCTCCCATGACATGTGGGAATTATGGGAGCTACAATTCAAGATGAGATGTGGGTACGGGGGGGCCAGCTAAACCATATCACCACCTCTGTCACCCCTAAGAAGTGCTCAGAAAATGTTAGCTGTCTCCCTCCTCCCTTCCTCCTCACCCTGATTACACCTCTGCAACATTCAAGCTGGAAAAACCTTGCTTTCCAGAGACCTTTCCCGTTTCTCAGTGTCCATTCTCTGGAAGGCTCTGTGTAAATATGCCCCATACTGACCCCTTATATACAGCCTCCAGGGAGGTTGGATGATCAGAGCTGCTTTCAGGGTTTGTTTGCCAAAGACAGTTTTTTTCCTTTCTTTCTCTCTTTTTTCTCAACAGAGTCTCGCTCTGTTGCCAGTCTGGAGTGGAGTGGCATGATCTTGGCTCACTGCAACCTCCACCTCCCAAGTTCAAACGATTCTCCTGCCTCAGCCTCCCGAGTAGCTGGGACTACAGGTGTGCACCACCACACCCAGCTAATTTTTGTATTTTTAGTAGAAATGGGATTTCACCATGTTGGCCAGGCTGGTCTCGATCTCTTGACCTCATGATCTGCCTGCCTTGGCCTCTCAAAGTGCTGAGATTAAAGGCGTGAGCCACCACGCCCGGCTATTCTTTCTTCAAATAGAATTTACTTCACATTTGAATCCAACTTGTATTTTTATACAGTCAGCATGTCCTGAGCATTCTGTCATGGAAAATAATTTGCTCATCCAAGCATAAACAATGCATAGCTAGTATCCCTCTTGAGACAGGTAGAGGTGTTTATGAAGTGTGCCTTGTTACTAGCCTGTGTCCCACAAATAAACTTTCTACTGTGAGAAAGGGTGTGGCACCTGCTTTTTCGGAGGTTTAGTTTCACAGAACAATACAGTCCTTGGGTTTTGCCAGCAGTGCCTGATTAGAATGCACAGAGGTGCCCGGGCACTGCGGTCAGAGGCTGTCTGCAGACCCCTTTCTCCATTCCAGACCATGCTCTTTACCACATCCCCTTGCAGGATTCCCAGATGTCCCTAGTCGGGGGCCGGGCATGGATCTCAAAGTAGACTCTCATCTCCAAAACCAAATGTCAGTTCCCTTGAATTATGTTGGGTGAAGGAATTGGTTTTCACATGTTTCATGATCCATAATTATGTGCCTAATACCATATTATTCTTGCAGGTATTTAATTATTGACTTTAGACATAAATTCTAATAGAAATAAAAAGAAGAAAAACTGAGACAAACGCTGAAGCTCTCTTGAAAATATTCATAGTCCCTCCTGACATGTCCTTCGCCGGCTTTTTTTTTTTTTCTCTAATATTTCCAACAGAAATGCTTTGCTAATGCTATGAGGTGCGGCTGTAGCTTTGTTGTTTTTTCCGGAGTTAGCCTTTCTTTCTATGCATCCTGGCTCTTTGAAATCCCAACTGAATTTGGAGAAATTATTTCTTGGCATCCAACCTCCTTTCCTGGAACACAATGTAATGCTGACGACACAGCCCGGTCACTCCACTTGACAACAAGTTTGTTTGTCTCATTTCACATACATATTCAGTGGTGAGGAAGAACAGGAGTAGAAAGCCTTACTTACCACAGTTTATTATATGTTTCATGCCCGTGATAATGACTTTTATAATGCCACTTGTGAAAAAATTTTTCAGATTAGGATGAATCACCTCGCTGGGGCCAACAGTTATTGGAATGATTCTCCACGTGTGACTTCGTTGCACTATTGCAAAATGTGGCAGCATAGACCTGCCCAGCCATCGTACCGATGTTTATTTGCAATGCTGCCTTAAGGAGATGAGGAGATGAGAGCCAATTGTTCCAGCAGCTCAGCCTGCCCTGCCAACAGTTCAGAGGAGGAGCTGCCAGTGGGACTGGAGGTACATGGGAACCTGGAACTCGTTTTCACAGTGGTGTCCACCGTCATGATGGGGCTGCTCATGTTCTCTTTGGGATGCTCCGTGGAGATCCGGAAGCTGTGGTCGCACATCAGGAGACCCTGGGGTATTGCTGTGGGACTGCTCTGCCAGTTTGGGCTCATGCCTTTTACAGCCTATCTCTTGGCCATCAGCTTCTCTCTGAAGCCAGTCCAAGCTATTGCTGTTCTCATCATGGGCTGCTGCCCGGGGGGAACCATCTCTAACATTTTCACCTTCTGGGTTGATGGAGATATGGACCTCAGGTAAGTGACCCCAGGGAAGCTCAGCAGTCTGCCTCTCATCCTGACTGGGGGGAATAACTGACACTTTTATGTTAAACACACTTCCAATCTTTCGGTAGAGATCCTAGTGGGAAATGTTGCAAATATCACAGAGACTTGTTCAGCCATGGGCAGGCTTTTGGTGCTCAAAACTTACTTTGCTGGTCATCCTTTGCTTTACTGGCTACTGTTCTGAGCAGTGGAATACCTTTCCTATGTGATAGTGGAGGCAGGTCTCCACTTCACCCAGTGGCCCTTCCTACGCTTGAGCTCATTCTTATCTACACCAGCCTCTTTAACAACTCCCAGGACTTAAGCCAAGAATCCCAAGAAGTTCACCATGGTGGTTTGGTAGCAGCCATTGTGGTCATGGTGGCATAGTCAGAATGAGATCCCCGTAACTCCAGTCAGTGATGCCTGAGCACCTATTTTAGGAAAGAAGCACTTTGGAGGACTGGATGAGGAGCTTTAGGGGTGGCTGGTAGCCATATCCAGCTTTCAGTGCTGGGATGGCCTGTTGATTTGACTTCAGGAGCAATGTGAAGGCTCCCAGGACTAAAATTGTTATTTCCTGTTGCTTTGCATATGGTTAACATTCATCACTATATTCGCATTCCTTCCCTTTAAGCCAGTGACCTTATTCCCAATTATGGTGCAGATAAATACCCCTGGGAGACATTAAGCCTTGTCCCTTATTTACACTTTAATAAGGATAAATTAGTCACATGCTTTTCTAGATTACATGTTTTGATGGGGGAAAAAAAGAGCATTTGAGGAAAGAGTAGAGGGGTCAGCACTGGAAAAAGAGCTAAAAACAATGGTCTCTCGAGACTCTTGGCTTACTTACGAACATCCTGTTTCACCTCCTGGCCTGGGGACGAACTACTTATAAATTTAAATCTTTGTCTCATGTGTATGTCATTTAGTTGAGATTTACTCTGCCGTGAATGAATGAATAAGGGGTAATGACTGAGCTGGGAGTTGACATCAGTGAGAGTCAGCTGCAGGTATGGGTTTCTAGTTTCCCGTACGTGCTGAATGTTTAGCGTACGGAACATGTTTCACCTATAGTTTTTTTTTTTTGGACACCTATAGATTTTAATGGGCTCATACCATGCAGAATAGGAACTAACTTTCCTATGGCAGTGTCTTTCAGTTACCCACTTATGAGAGATTTGAAAAAAAAAATACCTTGATGAAGTTTGTGTTTTACCATTAAGCCACTAATATGGATTGCTAATTCAAATTCAATCAAGTTGATTATTTAACTGGGAAATGAGAGATATTCTTTGCATGAAGTTTTAAAATCAGAGATAAATTCTAGGACCTAAAAGTTTTTGGAAAGATAAAGGAAACTAATATTTATTAAGTACCCGATAGTCATGGGAAAACTAATATTTATTAAGTACTCGATAGGCATGGGAAAACTAATATTATTAAGTACCCGATAGGCATGGGAAAGATGCTTTCATGCTTATTTTCTTCTTGACGGTAATAATGACCTTGTAAGTAACCTTTTATTATTCTACATTTTACAGCTTAGAAAATTGTGATTCAGATTGTTTAAGTAGCTTGCCAAATGCTGCAAACTAGTATGCTGGGACTCAGATTTGAATTCACATCTGTTTTACATCAGTCCGCAGTTTAGGCACATTTCCCCATGACATTTAGCAACACAAGTAGATCTTCCGTTTTGAGTAGTGTCATAAATCTTCAGTATTCTCAAACACTTCTGGGAAAGAGAACACTTATTACCTTAATCTCTTATTAGTCAATTAGTTGTAATAAAAATACCAATGAATTGAATAGTAAATCTATGAAAGATAAAGCTAATTTTATTTTCTTTTCTTTTTGAGATGGAGTCTTGCTCTGTCACCACGCTGGAGTGCAGTGGTGCGATCTCGGCTCACTGCAACCTCCGCCTCCTGGGTTCAAGTGATTCTCCTGCCTCAGCCTCCTGAGTAGCTGGGACTACAGGCATGCACCACCACACCCAGCTAATTTTTGTATTTTTAGTAGAGACAGAGTTTTACCATGTTGGCCAGGCTGGTCTCGAACTCTTGACCTTGTGATCTGCCCACCTTGACCTCCCAAAGTGTTGGGATTGCAGGTGTGAGCCACTGGCCTGGTGCTAATTTTATTTTCTTTTGCCAACTCTATCTTTAATTCATCTTTGACTTAGATCAAATTATTTAACCTGTCTAAGCCTTATCTCATCATTGGCAAAATGGGGTTAAATTTGTTTCTCACAAGACTATATATACACACACACACACACACACACATATATATATATATATGTACACACACACACGGGGCAGAGTTTTGCTCTTGTCACCTAGGCTGGAGTGCAATGGCACAATCTCGGCTCATTGCAATTTCTGCCTCCTGGGTTCAAGCGATTCTCCTGCCTCAGCCTCCAGAGTAGCTAGGATTATAGGTGCCCACACCATGCCAGGCTAATTTTTGTATTTTTAGTAGAGATGGGGTTTCACCATGTTGGCCAGGCTGTTCTTGAACTGCTGACCTCAGGTGATCTGCTTGGTTCGGTCTCTCAAAGTGCTGGGATTATATGCATGAGCTACCATGACCTGCTGACACCAGATTATATTTTATGGAGGAAATATTTACTTCTGTGTGTGTGTGTGTGTGTGAGAGTGTGTGTGTGTGTGTGTGTGTATTCAGGATGTCAGGCACATAGTAGTTGTATAATAAATATTAGCTACTTTTCCTCTTTTCTTTCTAAATTTTGATTTTGAGTCTTACCAACAAAACAAAAATCAAAAACTAAATATTAGATTTTTAAAAGCTTATAGGTACAAAAGGTATAAAATCAATTTTCACTAGAAACTCAAATAGGAGAAAATCCAGTACAGTGTGAAACAATATCCAAGTAATTACTTTTCTTCACAATTGATTATGAACAAAATCAGTTTTAAGCAAAACTCAGTGGATCGTCATTGATATGAGTTCTATCTGCTTTTAATGCTGGATACAATCCAAGAGCATTTAGTACAACATCTTCATTTTACACGTGAGGAAGTTGAGATTTAGCTCCCTGCGGATGACCCTGAATGTGTTTCTCATGCCTTCGCTCAGTGCTTCGTGCACTGCCCTTGCAGGTCTCCATGTGTTCACCCTACACAGGCATTTCAGAATCCGTTGGTTTGAACCGGTTTGTGCATTCTGTGTATGAGATGATTGATGACACCCACCCTCTTGCAGTTGCCTGGGCTTGTCATCTTAGCTTTGCCCTGTGACTCTCCTCATTCTCACCGTGGCCACTCAATGCACTGCCAAGCCCTGCAGCCCCTCCTCTTGCTGTGTTGCTCACTGTTCTTGCTTCCTGTTGGTCTCCACTAACTTCTTCAGGCCAGGCCCTCACAATTTCTTTCTTGGCTAATTGTATTTTCACAACATTGAAAGTGCTGCTCTCTGCTTTAGTCTCTCCCTTATGGCTTTGCAGTAAGTGGATAAGGCAGGCTCTGATACCAGATTGCCTACATTCAAATCCTGACCTTGGGCCTCTTCTCTGTAACTGGAAATTATAACTCTTTCATGGTACTGTGAAGAGAAAATGAACATGTTATATGTAAAAAGGGCTCTCAACACCAACTAAATCGGTAGAAACCACTCATCCAGTGTACTTTACTTCTCCAAGTTCTTTTATCCTGCTAGACCCCTTAAGAACAATGGTTTTTGGTCAAAATGGGCTCCTCTGAGTTCTCTGAGCATACCCCACACTCTTCCAGCTTTCTTTTGCCCATGTTGTTCCCACAGCCTGCAGTGCCACTGCCCTTATTCTGTCTCCTCCAGCCATGATGTTGTCCTTCCTTACAGGTATTCTAGAAAGCAGTTGGCTGATATGTATGGAGAGTCTTAAAAATTATCCTGCTCTGGGCTGAGTTTGGCTGATCGTGGCTGGGTTCTTTTACATATTTGGGAGTGTAGACTGGCCTTGGGTGGTGATATGGTTTGGCTCTTTGTCCCCACTCAGATTTCATCTTGAATTGTAATTCCCACATGTTGAGGGAGGGGCCTGTAATCCCCAAGTGTCAAGGGAGGGAGGTGATCGGATCATTGGGTTGATGTCCCCCATGCTGTTCTCGTGATAGTGAGTTCTAATGAGATCTGATGGTTTTATAAGTGTTTGGAAATTCCTCCTTCGTTCTCTCTCTTGCTGCCTTGTGAAGTAGGTGTTTGCTTCCCCTTTACCTGTTGCCATGATTGTAAGTTTTCTGACGCCTCCCCAGCCATGTGGAACTGTGAACCAATTAACTCTCTTTCCTTTATAAATTACCAGTTTTGGGTATTTCTGTAGAGCGGTGTGAAAATGGACTAATGCAGGTGGCTTCAACTGGGACAACTGGACTCTCTTACTACATGATCTCTCAGTTTCTAGTAGACGAGCCTAGACCTAATCACATGGCAGCAGCAGGGTTCTCAGAAAGAAAAAGCAGAAAAAGTCTTCTGAAGCATTGGCTTGAAACCAGATCCTCATCCTTCCACCACATTGCATTGGCCAATGCAGACTGCAAGGCCAGTCTAGCTTCATGGATTGGGAAAGTAGATTTTGCCTCCTGATGGGCTGAGCTGCCCAGTCACATTTCAGTGTACATGGATAAGAGAGGGGTGAAGAATGGGGGGTATTTTCCCCCCAGTATATTCTACTAGAGAGAAACAGAATTCCTACCTTTAAGAGTAGGACATGAAAATTAAGATCTGGCAGTGCGGTGTAGTAGTTAAGTGCTGTGGAAACAGCAAGCGGACCCATGACCTACTGACTGGATCATCTTGGCAGATTATGCACATTTCTTATGCTTTAGTTTCCTCACTTCTAAAATGAGAAGCATTCCTACATCACGAGCTGTTGAGAGGATTGAGTGGGTTAATATATCTAAAGTGCTTAGAATCTCACCTGGCATAAAATGTGATATGAACTATTATTATTATATGAGGCAGGTAAAAGAACATCGTGTCCTAGGGTCCGTGTTTTAGTCTCTGCTCGAGGAGCTCTATGCCTAACCCTAACCCTATATATAATATCATAATATGTATATGTCATGTTTTATCTATTCATCCATCAATGGACAATTGGATTGTTTCTACTTTTTGGCAATTGTGAATAATGCTGCTGAGTCCCACCTTTTATTTCTCTTGTATTCTTAGGAGTGAATCTGAAGTTAAATATTAAGTATTTTGTGACTATAGGAAAAGCAAAGCAAAATATGAAGTCCAGATGTCCCCCTTTCCCTACCCTAGTTTCTCCTGTCTGTCCCCATAATCCCAATTATTTAACTCTTCCTTATCATCTGTTGGAAATCACTGCAATAGCTGAACTACTTGTCTGCCCCTCCTACGATGTCTATAAGCTCCTGGAAGGCTTGTTCATCTTTCTGTGTGCAGTGCCAGCCTGGTAGTGGTAGGCACTCAGTCAACATGAGTGAATGACAATTTCTGATTGCCTATGTGTATCACAAAAACTACCCCTGAAAAGAGGTCCCGGCCAGGTGTGGTGTCTCACACCTGTAATTTCAGCACTTTGGGAGGCTGAGGTGGGTAGATCATTTGAGGTCAGGAGTTCAAGCCCAGCCTGGCCAACATGGTAAAACCCCATCGCTACTAAAAATACAGAATTAGCCATGCATGGTGATGTGTACCTGTAACCTCAGCTACTCAGGAGACTGAGGCAGGAGAAACACTTGAACCTGGGAGGCAGAGGTTGCCGTGAGCCCAGATCATGCCACTGCACTCCAGCCTTGGTGAGCAACATTGCAAGAATTCATCTCAAAAAAGCAAGCAAGCAACAAAGAAAGAAACAAAGTTGCATTTATTGATGTAACTCAGGACAGCTCCCACTATCTTTCTTTCTTTCTTTCTTTTTTTTTTCTGAGATGGGGTCTCACCCTGTCATCAGGCTATAGTGCAGGGGTACGATCATGGCTCACTGAAGCCTTGGTCTCCTGGGGTTAAATGATCCTCTCACTTCAGCCTCCTGAGCAGCACTGCTGGGACTACAGACATGCACTATCATGCCCAGCTAATTTTTTATTATAGAGACGAGGTCTCTCTATGTTGTCCAGGCTGGTCTTGAACTCCTGGACTCAAGTGATCCTTTCACCTAGGGCTTCCAAAGTGCTGGGATTACAGGTGTGAGCCACTCACTGCGCCTGGCTTCCCACTGTCTTTAGTTGAGAACTTTTGACATATATGAGAGGTTCAGTCTTCCCTAAGGATGTATTTATGTCCTCAACTGCAGACAAAGGATTCTGACCACGGGTGGTGGTGGAGCCTGCAGAGCTCAGTGGCTAACTTTGACTTTTGAACTTCTTCAGTAGAGAACCTGGAAATAGGACTTCAAATCGTTCAGGTCTATCTGACATGTCTTGGTGGAAAACTGAAGGTACTCTCCATTTAAGGCTTTGGAGACAGAACTGAGACTGAATCCATGAGACTTCATGTAAGCTTCTGTGTCTCTCTGTACTTTAGTTTCCTTATTTATAAAATGGAAATAGTACCCATACATAGAGTTATTGTGTAAATGAAAAGAGAAAAAATATATAAAAGCCTGAGGCATAACACCTAGCACATAATGCTCAATGAATACTCATTATTATTGGAAGGCAGCAGACAAGGGTAAAGTTTATATTTAGGGATGGAAAATTGGGCCTTGAACTCTTTTCTTTTTTCTTTTGAGACAGTCTCGCTCCATCACCCAGGCTGGAAATTGCAACGGCCAGACCTCAGCTCACCACAACCTCTCCCTCCCGGGTTCAAGTGATTCTCTTGTCTTAGCCTCCTGAGTAACTGGGATTACAGGTGCCTGCCACCATGCCCAGCTATTTTTTTTTTTTTTTTAGTAGAGATGGGGAGATGGGGTTTCTCCATGTTGGCCAGCCTGGTCTCGAACTCTTGATCTCAGGTGTTCCACCCATCTCGGCCTCCCAAAGTGCTGGGATTATAGGTGTGAGCCACGACACCCAGCCATCTTGAACTCTTTTATTTATTTATTTATTTACTTTTATTTTTATTTATTTATTTATTTTTTAAAGAATGAAAGAGAGAAAGAAAGAGGAAGAGAAAGAGGGAGAGAGAATGGGATTCTTGTTTTATTGCCCAGGCTAGAATACAGTCTAAAAATGGGTATTAAAAACCTCTTTTATGCCAATAATTGTGCTTAACAATGGAGACGGGAAGGAATAGGGGATGAAAATAACAAATAAGCAGACAACCAATATTTTATTTAAACCTGTGAAATGCTATGCAATTGCTGGGGAGTGATTTACTTCCAATTATGTGGTCACTTTTAAAATAGGTATAATGTGATATTGAGAAAAATGTATGTTTTGTGGATTTGTGGGAGAAGAGTTCTGTAAATATTTGTTAAGTCTAGTTGTTCCAGGTCTGA
>PVKP010040436.1:0-19483 GCA_004027715.1 Plecturocebus donacophilus
TTTTTCTTCTTTCCTTTCTTCTTCCTTCCTTCTTTCCTTCTTTTCTTCTCTTTCCTTTCCCTCTCTCTAAAGCCAGGGCACTATGAAATAAAATCAACCTTTTATAAGTCACAAAATAAAACACAGTAATGAGCATCTGGTATTCTGGTGTAGGGCTGTCAAGTGCATTTTGAATATTCACTCAGCAGGGTATCTGCAATTTAAATACCTTGTAATAGTTAATAAGAATTGTCAAAGAAGCACATTAACATGCCTTAGGGATTAATTCTGTACTTTACAGACTTCATGTGTGTGAATAAGGCAAGCCCATCACATGAGTTGCACAATCCCAAAAGGCTATACTTACATTTTTTATGCAATCATCCTTGAACAATCAAATACTATGTCTCACATTGTATTTTACTAAAAATAATTCAAATACAGACTATTAATTATGTTATTATAAGTTTATTCTGCTTTGTCTTTTTGAATTAATAGCAATGAGTTTATATGTCTATACAAGTTTATCACTTTAAAGGTAAAAAGTATCTTAGTGTAGAGTCAAAGATAGGGCACTAATATGTCACTAATATGTCAATTTAGAAAAAAAGTAAGAATGGCTTGATTTAGGCAGATTTTCCATCTCATTACTTTTAGAGAACATTTTTAGTTTTTTACACCTTGTAGGAACTCTACCAACACAAAGCTGATGATTTGTAAACATGAACATGTCCCGTCAACTTTCAAAAGAAAGGACAGTAGATAAAGAGAAGTAATGACATAAATTTTAGAGACTACATTTTGAAATTCATCTTTTCAGTAAACCAAAAAAGAAGACAAACTACCTTCTACATTGACTATTTATGGTCTTTCTTTTTATGAATTTTTATCATTGAATGTGTGGTTTCTTTTATAGTGAGTCAATATATTTGTTTCAATGAGATCACAACCACCCCATAACTTGTGTTTATTTTGATTTACACAAATTATATGAAACAAGTTGCTGAATAGTAATAATTATATGTGGTACTAGTAAAATAATAGGTAATTGTTTGGAAGAGTGGTACTATTAAGTATCATTTTAATAATGACAATCCATTTAGCCAGTTATCACTTTAATTAAATCAAGTATAAATTGGAGAGATAATTTCCCATTGCCTTGAAGCATTCAACTTGAATCTGGATTTGATTGATGATAATATTTTATAAAACCAATAGAAAATATATATTATAGGCCCACTTGCTAAAATGCTCAGATTGATCATTTAATCAAGATTATGGAATTCTGAATCCTCCATCCTATAGTTATGGCTTTCTTTTTGCAATCAAAATGTAACCCAAGACACTATGAATGTCCATTCCTCTATCAATCATTCACATAATTATTTTGACACTAATTGGAAATACTTTTTTATTGTAGCATTGGTGAAAGGATTATACACTAATTCTGTCATTCTTTCAATAATCATTAACTAGCCACCTTCTACAAAACAAAGAATTTCCTCGTGATCTAGAGATACTTGGTTATATTGAAATGTTGTTCTTTGGAAAGACAAGGTAAATGCTTTAATTTTTGCTTTAATTCTAAATTTAGAAGTGTTTTAATGGCCACCTCAAATGGCGACAGTCTCTTCTAAGTTCCTCTTTTTTGACCTCATTATAAACCTATAAACTTTATGTTAATAATGAATAAAACAAGCTTATATCTTTAGTCAAGTAAATTCATATAACTGCATCTTTTATATTTTATTTCTTTAAATCAATTTTTATAAAAAATATACATTATCCTTTATAAAAACTTTGGCCATGGCATATCCTTTTAAGTCTTTCTTTCCTCGCTTCATTTTCCCCAGCAAAATATAGGTGTTATCTTTATTAGTTCTTTGCTTACTGCTGCAAATGTATGTGTATAAGGAAACACTTATTTTCTCCACACATTTTTACAAAAAAAGAAAAAAAGGTCCACTATTCATCACCTTGTTTTTTCATTAGCAATTTATCTTGAAGATCTATAAATACTAATATATAGACATCATCATTCCTTTCTAATGTCTCCATAATACTTCTATTGTGTATGTATCCTAGTTAATACAGCCAGTCTTCTATAATACAACACTCAGCTTGTTTCCATATTTTTCCTATTTAAATTAATATCACATTAGAAATAAATTCATGCATATATAGTTCATACATTTGATGATGAAGTATCTCTTCTATAGATTCTGAGATGTGATATTGCTGGGAAGAAGGGTAAATAATTCTGTCATTTTTGTTAAAGATTGTCCATTTCTTTTCCATATGGATTGAAATACATGCATTTTTATAGACTTCACTTTTTAAAATAATTTTAGGTTCACCAAAAAACTGAGATAATGGGTACAGAGATTTCTCATGTACTCCTTGCCCCATATAAAGTATCAGCCTTTCCTAGTATCAACATCCTCTCACTAGAAAAATCCATTTGTTATAATTGATGAACCTATATTAGCACATCCAAAGGACCCAAAGTTCATAGTTTACTTTAGGGTTCATTAGTTCACATCAAAATGACTCAAAGTTCATAGTTCACCTTAGGGTGTTATAATACCATGGAGTTAGACAAATTTATAATAACAAATATCCACTCTTAGAGTATAATACTGAATAGTTTCACTGCCTTAAAAATCCTCTGCTGGGCCTGTTCATTCTCCCTTTGCCTTTCACCCTACAGCTTCTGGCAACCACTGATGTTTTTACTGCTTCAATAATTTTACCCTTTTCAGAATGTCATGAAGTTGGAATTGTACAGTCTATAGCCTTTTCATACAGGCTTACTTCAGTTAGTAATATGCACTTAAAGTTCTGCCATGTCTTTTCTGGGTTTGATAGCTTGTTTCTATTAGCGCTGAAAAATATCTTTCATGAAGTCATGCCCTCCACAGGACCACGGGAAACCTTACACAGTTTTGAGAATTGGGGAATCCTGGCAAAGATTGGAGTGGATGGAGGCAGTGCCAAAAGGAGATCACTGTCACCAGCAATAGGTTGGGGGTTGGGCAATCCTGTGCTTGGTCCTGATGAATCTGCGGGCTGCCAGATGTATGATGGAGGAGTAGTGAAGTGATTTCTCCTGACCTTGAAATGACCTTTAGCTAGGCATGGCTTTCAGTCAGTTCAGGGATTATCTAAGCAAGGAGTAGAAAACTATCTTGGACTGGCTGCTTCATCAGGTGCTGCTGGTGATGCCTTGGAGTCAACACTGCAGGAAAATTGCTCCAGCAGGTCCCAATGGCATCAGAGGGACTGGGATCTGTACTGTTGTATGTGGCCAATAAAGCTAGGTACACTCTTGCGGCTGAGCCTCCCAATAACTCAGGGCTACAAGTCTGGGTTTGGGGACTTCCAGAGGACACCACCAATTTTGAAAAAGTTGCAATAGTTCAACAACGAGTAGCTTGAAGACTGGGCTTTTGCCAGCCTCTATTGAGAAGATCATGTCTGAGGGCTGCAGTCATTTCCAGAGTATACTTTGTGGAGACAATAAATGACTCTTCTCCAAGCTGCCTGAGTCTGTGATCCTTCTGGGAATTGCTCCACAACCTCATAGGTGAAGCTCTCAGTGACGCTTGGGGCTGTCCATGACCAGAGAGAAAAGTCACTGCCAAGGCTGGGATCCCTTCATCTCAGCATATAGATATCCTTGATGGTGAAGCCTGCATCCCAGCCTGACAAATTGTCACCTGTGTGTCTTCAGGGCAGAGAACTAGGAAATAATATGCTTCAAAAACTGAAGCAGAAAATATCTCCCCTCCTTTGCTGAGCCTATCTACCATCATGTGCCCAAAGAGGAACTGGGAATAGTTCATGGGGAGGTGGAGGATCTCAGCAGGATTAAGGAATGTGTGGATGAGCCCGTCAGCCCACAAAGAAAGGTGTAGAAGAGAGGCATTTGATCCCAGACTGAGATACCAGCAGCTTGCTCTCATAGTTGCTGTTAACTGTGGAAATCAGCAGTTGGGGATCGTTTTGTGTTTGATGCAGCAGGTCCCACCACTGATGCTGGTTCCAGTTAATGTTCAGAGAGTGAGTCCATGAGTCAGATGTGCTCAATGGGGACTTAACATCCTGCTTCCAGTTAAAAATTTGCCTTTCAGCCATGTCGTTTCAATCGTGTATTCCTTGAAAAATTCACAGCCCAGACATAGGATGCAAAGCAGAGTGAAGCTGGCGTAGAACTGGGCTTTGTCCACCTTCTCAGAGGACGTCACATTCAATAGAAAGCTTTCCTTTCTATTCTCTACCTTCAGGTCACAGATGTATTTGATAGGTATTGAAGCAGCTTGATGTCACAGCCTCTAACCTCCTAAAAAAAAGATGTGTATGGACACTTCAAGAAGCACATTCCTCTTCTATGAAGTCCACCGCATCTGTCCAGGAAGCATCAGCATCTTTTAAAAAATACAGTTGTAGCCAGTGGATTCATGCAGTTGCCTCCATTCAGCCAGAGGCTGACCTGCCAAATTTTCTGGCCCTTGAATAGGATTACTGGGAAGACAAACTGTTCTCTCCATCTGACCATCGTACTTCGGTTGATGAGGCTTTGCAACCTGCTCATTTGCACAGTGCTCTCAAAGCTTCTTTCTACTTCTCAAAAATATATTGCATTTTAAGTAGTACCAGATGAAGGCTTCACTTCACCATAGCCTCTCCATTGCCAAAGAGATTAGTGAAAAAGCAAGATAGTTTTAATTTGCATTTCTCTTTTCAGTAAGGTTAAGCATGTTTCATATGATTGAGAGTCATTTTTATTCCCTTCGCTTTACATATTGTATTTTTTCTTTTTCATTTCTGTATTTTTAGATATAAAAGAGATTAGCATTTTATTTTTGCTGTAGCTAAAATATATCTCTAATTTATCATTTATTTTTAAGCTAATTTTCCAGTAAAAGCTTTCATTTATTTATTTTTATTTCTTTCCCTTTTTTTAAGGATGGGGTCTCACTATATTGTCCAGGCTTGCATGCAGTGGATAGTCACAGGTGAGAACCCACTACTGATCAACACAGAAGTTTTGACATGTTTTGTATTTTTTAAATAAAAATATATCAACATTTTTAATGGCCTTTGAATATTTTCTCTGCATTTTTTTTTTATTAGCCAGGCATGGGGTACACACCTGCAGTCCCAGCTACTTGGGAGGCTGAGGTGGTAGAATTGCTTGAGCTCATGAGCTTGAGGCCAGTATGGGCAACATAGAGAAAACTTTGTCTCTAAAAAATATAATAAAATAAATGAAGAGACAATTGATACAGTCTGTAATATGAGCACAGTCCCAAATGAGAATTTTGGGAAATTGAGCAGGTTCTACTTTATCTCAGCCTGTAGGTTTCCCCCTAAAATTCTGATATCATCACTAATCCATTTGATCTATTGGTATGTATCCAAGACCTTCAGTTCCATAGTGATGAGATGAAGAATTCAAAGCAAGACTTCTTAATTATGAGATTATCATGATTCCATTGGTTTATTGGTGGAAAAAATTGGACACTTAGCAGAGCAATATTGGCTAGCTATAATGTTTTTAGTAGTTTTCAACACATAGATAGTTATTTAAACTATGAGATGAAATGATAGCCTCAGGAGAGACATAGAATGAGAAACAAAACCAAACATTGTAAATGTTCACATTTATTTGGCATGCTGAGAATGAGAATCTTGAAAAGAGGTAAAGGAAGTAATCAGAGATGTAGGAAG
Organism: Plecturocebus donacophilus; assembly: GCA_004027715.1. Classification (NCBI taxonomy): domain Eukaryota; kingdom Metazoa; phylum Chordata; class Mammalia; order Primates; family Pitheciidae; genus Plecturocebus; species Plecturocebus donacophilus. The sequence continues at coordinate 5,713 of PVKP010040436.1, forward strand.
AAACCAGGTGACTGTTGATGGTCATTGACATCAGTAAAAGAGATTAGTCATAAGTCCTGGAATATGAAGAAAAATACAGATATTTATAAAATATTTTGTTTAGGTCACACAAATGCTACAAATTTGTATATATAAATGAATACTTTCTATTGGTATAGAATTTTAATTTATATGCCACATACAATTTCACTAATGTAAGTAGAAATAGCATAATAAATATTTAGACATTGCACTGACTTCTAGTCCTTTTTATGCAGCACATATTTTGCTATATTAATTCTTTGAAGGCAAAATATATAATGAAAAATTTTTCCATATCAAATATTCCTGCAAAATTTTATTTTAGCATTTTGTATCTTTGTGATAATTTGAATTAGAAATTATTATCTATTGCTTTATTTCAGCTAAATACTTGTAATAACACATTAAAATATAAGAACAGTTAAAAAGGAGAGAGACAAAATTCAAGGCCAGGATTTTCAAAGCAATAAAATAATTATTGTTAGGTAATTTAATTATATTAAAAAATTATAAAGAATTACTGTAATCTAGGCTCTTGATAATTTTCATAATTTATCTCATTTTATTTTCACATATGTATAATGATGTAAAAAACTCTAGTGTTATAGATTTAAAATCTGAGACTTAGACTAGGTAATATGATCAATGTCAACAGCTAGTGAGTGGTGAAACCTGGGAAAAAACAAAAACTGTGATAGAAGTCCAAAGCATATGCTGTTAACCAATCAATACGTTAGAGCACATTCCCCAACAATAGGACAGATGAATGGAAAAAGAAAACACTCGACCTGACTTGTGTTCCCTCTAGATATCACATCTCTTTTGAAACAGAGCTTTTGAAAAATGAGGAAGGAGGAGAAAAAGGAGAAGTAGGAGGAGAAATAGGAGGAGAAGGTATTTTTTTCTTCCTTAACTCTCTGTTCCCTGGATGAGCAGAAGGTATTTATGATGACAATGAAATTTTTACACATTTGTTTTTCAAACATGTTCAACTATGTAATTATTGTGTTAAATCAACTCAAAGACAGCAATTCAATCATTGCAGAGAGCAATTCTTCTACGAGTGAAGCCATTGGAAGTGGGAACTGCATACCCATCTGCTCTCTGGGAATATCTTAGAAGGGACACCTACAACAAGATGAAAATGAGGTGCACAGAAAACATAAATAACAATTTTGTACAGATGATGCTTCATTAGAGAAATGATAGGCTTTACGAAAAAAGCATTGGGTAACGGCAAAGGGAATGGCATTCAAAGGAAGCACGTTGTCTGAAAATTATCCAAGATAGGATCCATGCATAAATTTAGTGAATTGTTTGGAAGCTTCTATAAAATCCTGTAAAGTATGTTTCTCTGAAACATAAAGGAACAAATAGTATGAGTTAAAAGGACACACAGCAAACTGAAAAGACAGCAAAGTTAGCTCCAAACTGAAACATGATTTAAATGGTTTCGAATAAACAAAAAGAAAATCATTCGTGAAATCAACTATGTATTGAAAATAGTGAAAGCTGATCAATGTTACAGAATCAGTGAAGTAGAGGTATTTTTACGTCTTATTTTATTGCAGAGTTTTCTGTATTGTTTGTATTCCATAGTTGCAATGTTAGTACATATAAAACTTACTTTCATGAAGGAAATAATCTTGGTAAATATTCAAAGCCTAAATCTTCTACTTGCTTCAAAACTTTACTGTATTATTGACAATACACAAAAATGATTATTTTCACTGATTTAATATTATTTAAATTTCACAAGAAACAATTGACATTGTCCCCACTTCAATTAATAACTTCCATTGTATGTTCTTTATGTTTGACAATAAATAATTATAAATCATTAGGTGCCCTAGTAAAGTCATTTTAAAGATATATGTTTATTATAAAGCTTAATTCAATTTCCTTAATATTTCCTATCAAAATAGAAGCCCATATTCTTGTGAAAATGACTAAAGCAATACAAAATTACATGTAACATTTTTAGCACACAATTTATTATCAATACATGTAAGTTTGCTAATCTGGCTTTAAATGTCTAGTACACTTGGCACCCATGCCTTTCTACTACATTGTTTTCAAAAGTGATATTAAGAAGTCATATTCATTTAACTTTGGTATTCACCCATATCTGTCTATAATGGCTGTGGGCTACTCACCATTGCTTTTGCTCATGAACTTTGATGTAGAGGCAGCCGTGCATAGAAAATTGCTGACAGAGGTCAGGGATCATCCTGTGACCACTGGTCAAGCTGTCTCATCAAGCACAGATGGCAGCTAATATGCATTATAATATGCAAAAGGAAACACTTGTTAAAATTGCTGCTGTAATTCAATGACTGACGCAGAGTTCCTCATATGTATAGTTACTGTGAGTGGTGAGGGTGATTTTGAAGGTAGAATATCTTATCTTGCCTAGGAAACAGAAGTAAATGTATATTGTAAACATATCTGTTTCCTGCTTTCAAATATGTGTAATACACATAATTGTTTTTGAGCAACATTTTATGTAGTATTTGAAAGCTGTATCTGCATAAGACGGGAGTTATTTGTTTAGTATACATCTGTTGTTTTGCATTCATGGAAATCTTATTCTAGTAACAATTTTTTTTTTAATTTCTGGAATGACTCCTTCGTCTTCCTCAAGATATGCAATTTAAGATAGCTTAATTTTACTCACCAATGTCTAGGGATAATAATAGCAAAAATTAAAATATTGCATGGTAGATACATTCTAAATATTAGTTATTAAAATAGCCTTTCATTTCATTTCTTCTTACTCTGAGCAAGTAGAGGAAAACCAAAAAGAAGCATGATAAATATAAAAATTTTAGGAAATATGTTAGAATATTTCTTGTGAGGACATAAACTGTAATGCAATTTGTATTGTTCAGATTAATGCACTTAATATCCTGTAGAATTAGGAAGAGTCTATTTTCTTTTCATGAATATAAGATTGTACTGCCAAACCATAGAGAAATAGTATTAGACTCAAGCATTACATATTTTAATGGTGTTACTCTAGACATTTATTTTTTATATTGGAGAGAATATGACAAAATAATCATATTCTTAAAATATGAAACATCTGCCAGAGTGAGAAAAAAAAGTATTTCAGAAAACACATTCTGCCATACAGCCTTCCAGCTTCCAATTTCACCTTATCATAGCAGGCCCATGCATGCAAAACAGCACCCAGGGTTGAACTATATCTCTGAACTATGGTTATTTGGCCATTTCTACACATTTTTCTTTCCTATTATATTAAATGTTCTTTAGGGTAAGTGGCTATACCTGGTACTTTTATTGAGCCTAGTTTTTAATATTTTAAAAGGCTTATGTAAGTAATTTAGCATTTCTTTCATTATAAGATGCATTCTTGTATTATATGTTACCTGTTAAATAACACAATTTTCCTGGTGTTATTGGGAGTGGATGCTATCTTTGGACTCACACCACTGCCAACTTTGTGAGTCTGAGCTAAGTGGCTTGCATTCTTTTTGGTGTGACATGTGTGCAGAAATGTCACTGAGCAGATGGAAGAGCAGCATCGGTTGTCACCACTATTTATCAGACGAGGATGGGAAAGTAAGTGATTTGGATATGCTTTCCTCTATCACCCTGTGTAGATACCCCTCATTTTTGATAGCTGCTTTGCTAAAACAAAAGTGTCTCATTCATCTTTTCACACCTATCAATTTGTTAATCCATTCCAGAAATACCACATTTAATTCAGCATTTGTTTGTCACCAGATGTGTGAAATTTGTTGATAAATAGTGTGATAGCATGGAGATTAAATAAAAACTAAGCAAACATATTATTTCTCTGTTTTGAAGAGCATAAATATGTATGGTAGAAGGGGGAATGTCATGAAGATGTTAATAGAAGGAAATGGTATCCAGATTAATGACTCTTGACAACTGAGTGGGCAGTAGTTCGAAGTAGCAAGAGTTCGAAGAACTTAAATAAGAAAAACTTCCCTGCACGCCACTCACCTCCATTAGCTGACCCCTACCATTCCTCTTCCCTCAGCACTCATGGAGACGTCACACGCACCTGCCTTGGCAACAGAAGTAGCCTATACTTTCTATTCTTGTTTATAATTCTTTCTACCACAGTGTATCCACATCAGCACTGTACCACCAGTGTACAGTGGCCCTCCTTCCCAATCCTTAAATTCACCGTGGCCTCTGCAATTTCCACTTAACACCAAAATATGCTATTTCTGAAATTTTCTCTGAATATTACTTTCTTGCAGAAATATTATTCCTGTTTTATTTTCTGGTGATTTCCATATCATCAGAGATAATCATTCTAATTATGTGGTTCTTTAGTTACTTGATAGTCTCTCCTTCAATTTTCTTTTCCACCAACCTATTCATTCATTTTCCTGGTCACACCTGGTTTGGCATTATCAATAACTGAATTACTTTAGAAGCTGTAATTCTAATTCCCTGCCCTCATTCTTTGATCATCACCTCTTATGTTTCTGACTCACTTCCTTTTATCTTGCAATTATAGTAATAAGCCATTCAATATAAATATTTTTTGTACTCATTCTTCATTATTTGGCTTATTTTTATGGCCTGTCATTAAAGCTGTTTTAATGATAAAAGTTTATTCTGTTCCACTTTTTTCCATTGTAATATTTTTCATAAAAATATCCTGTAGTTAAAGGCAACTCTTTGCCCACTTTGCATTACTCCCATACTTGAATAGCTAAATGTGGCTGAAAATAGCCAACCAAGATATACAACCATGCTGACATCAGAGTTTTGATATAGGGATTAATGAGGATAATAAAATTTCTGAGCAAAGAGTAAACTTTGTCCATGCATGTCTTATTAAAAAATTCATAACTTGCCTTTTAGAAACACCAGATAGATATTTGGAATCCCCCAGGCAGAGAAAATAAATACAATAACTTTCAGATTCTGTGAGTCGCATAACATTCTGATTGCTGAATGTTTCAAACCATGCAAAAATAAAACTACTGTTACTAGGATATAATCAAAATATATATGGGGAGCAATTATAAAAATCCATTTAGAGGTGTTTATAGGTTCTGTATACCTCACTTTTAAATGCTTTCCAGAAGTTACAGCATTTAAAAGAAAGGTATGTGACAGTAATGCCCACTGCTGTCTCAAAAAAGTTTCCCCACAATTTTTGCTCAGCAGTACAACCAACTGGTCCTAAGTGGAATGTGTTGTGCCATAAAGGGTTTTGTCAATCACCCACTTAAGGTTGTCTGGTGCTACCAAGGAGATCTTTTGGTTTTACCAGGTTTTATGAACTTCAAGGTTTTTAAAAATTGTTTAAAGCAAAAAGTCGTAGCACTGTCTTATGGTATGTAGAATATATATGTATATATATACATACACATATATAAAATATAGACATATATTTATCTACATTTATAGAAACCTATTTTATATAAATATTTATATATATTTATCTACATGTAAATATATATAGATAAATGTGTGTGTGTGTGTGTGTGTGTGTGATTGTTTATACATACATATATAGAGATAAGACCAGGTAGATAACTCTATGTGGTTGAAAGATTTTTATATTTTTCATTAAGTACCACAACATTAATTATAAATAGGTTAGGCAAACTTATGGAGAATATATATATATATATATGTATCTAGAATAACCATCATGATATAATACAAAGACATAGAGCTATACAGTCCAAAGATAAATTAAATTAAAATTTTAAATATTCAGTTACTCTCAAAGAAAGCACAGGAGGAGAAACAGAAAACAAGAAGTCTAAAGACAATCAATTGTAAAATAGAGGAACTAAATTAAGTGCATTGTTAGCTACTTTAAATTTTATCAAATTATACACTCCAAATAAAATATTTTCATAATGAATTAAAAAACAGTAACAATTATATGCTGTTCCCAAGAGATATGCTTTAAACAAAACACACAGTAAAAAAGTATATATGATTAAAAATTAAGCCATGCAAAGTAAGTGCCGGAAGACTAGAATTACTGTATTATACCAAATACATTTGACTTCCAGTGACTTCCAAAAAGGGAGCTGAAGAGATGGAGGCAAGATGGCTGATTAGATCAGCTAGGAGGAATATCTTTCACCAAAGAACTGGGAGACCAAGAAGACCAATGCATTCTGCACAGATCCTTGGAAGGAGAGCATTGAGAGTAGATGGAGGAAGAGGACAAATGCTGGGCTTTTGAGCAAAGAGAAAGCTGAGAACCATACATAGGATTACAGCACACGAGGACTTGTTCCTGGCCCCCAAAGACTCTTGGGAAAGGTGTGAGTTGAACAGGTGAGGAGCAACCTGCTCTGGCCATGGGGCTCTGGAATCCTGGCAGCAGGAGACCTTCCAGCCCCCCCAGACACTCACACTGGCAGGGAGAGCTGCTTAGAGAGGTGAAGGAGGCAGAACTCCAGCCTGTGTGGAGCTCAGAGGTTTTGGTCCAGCAACCTCTGCAGTGGAGCATAGCCAGGGACACCTTAGGGGAACTTTCAGACCTGGACAGAGCAAGGTGATATTGCCTGTTAGATGGGGCCAGTTCAACCTAGGCACTCTTCTGTCTGGTGGCCTCTCTGGGGGCTCCCGCCTGGCCATAGCTGCTTACAATGCAGCCTCAGAAGCCCAGCTGTTGTGCCTCCCAGGACGCACATCATGGTCCCTGTACTGGCAGACCATGCCTGACCAAAGGCGAGTTCCAGCAGAGAGGCCCCCTCTGCCACATACGAGCCCATCTGTGCCCTCTTTCCACTGCAGCCTGCCCCATGCCACTCTACAAGCATGCATTAACCCATGGCCACCCCCCCATTGTTTTGCTAGCCTGTGTATCAGCAAACCCTCCTTCCCCTTCCCCACTGGCACATGGGTGCACATGCAGCCCATCATGTCACTGCTGCCAACATGAGCGCAGTGACCTTGATGCTACTCCTCTGTGCTGCTGTTGCCTGCTTGAACAGGAGCACGGACACCAGCGACCCTGCCCCCGGCACTTCCACTGCTCAGATGTGATCACGTGCAGGGGGATCGCTGGATCTGTGCCTACAGTGCCCCACCCCTGTAATGACACCTTGGTGGATGCCAAGGCACACAGGGATGCCAGTGGCCCCATCCTTCTCCCCACTCTTCCTCTCACACTCCCTGTGTCACCACCACCACAGCTGCCAACGCCCATATGGATGCTGGCAGCCCCAGGCCACCTAGCTCCCCTCCTCAGCTGACTACCCTGCACCTCCCTGCACTGCCAATTCCCACATCCCCACTTCTGCTGGCATGTGAGAATGTGCACGGATTCTGCTGCCACTGCTTGATGAAGTGCTATGGCTGGCACCACCCTTTGTAATGTTATGGCTCGTGGTTTGGGAACACCTGGGCTCCTTCAGTACATCAGGTTTCAAACTTTGAGGAGCCAGAGAACAAAGCCGAGGGCCCAATACCAGCTTCCCAGAGTTTGAGCACACGTTCCAGAAAGGGTGAGTTGACCCTTAGTTCCCCTCAAAAATCTATCAAAAACAAAGCCAGTCAACTAAATCCACCTTATACCACAATCAAACCCCCAAGAATGTAAAAGAAGATAAAAGAGAAACAATAACAACAACAACAACACGAAACCCCATCTAAAGGACAGCACCTTCAAAGATTAAAGGAACATCAGCCCAGAAAGATGAGAAAGAACCAGCTAAAGAACTCTGACAACTCAAATAGCCAGAGTGTCTTCTTATCTCCAGACAATCTCACTAGTTCCCCCAAAATAGTTTTTAACTAGGCTGAAATGGCTGAAATGATATAATTCAAATATGGATAAGAACAAAGAAAATTGACCTTCAGGAGAGGTCCAAATTCAATCCAGGGAATTTAAGGAATACAATAAAACAATACAGGAGATGAAATACAAAATTTTCATTTTAAGAAAGAACCAAACTGAGCTCACAAAGCTGAAAAACTCACTTCTAAAATTTCAGAATATAATAGCAAACATTGATAGCACAATTGACCAACTGGCAGAAAGAATTTCAGAGCTCAAACACTGTTTTTCAAAATGATATAGTCAGACAAAAATAAAATAAAAAAAAGATAAAGAAGAATGAACCAAATCTCAGAGAAATATGGGATTACATAAAGAGACATCTGTGACTCATTGGCATCCCTGAAAGGTAGGGAGAGAAAGCAAGCAACTTGGAAAACATATTTCAGGGTATTGTCCATGAAAATTTCCTCAACCTTGCTAGGAAGGCCAACATTCAAATTCATGAAAGGCAGAGAACCCCTGTGAAATTCTGCATAAGACCATCCCTAGACACATGATAGTCAGACTCTCCAAGGTCACAATGAAAGCAAAAATATTAAAGGGATCTAGAGAGAAGGAGCAGGTTACCAAGAAAGGGAAACCCATAAGGCTAACAGTGGACATTTTAGAAGAAAACCTACAAGCCAGAAGAGAATAGGTAAGGGCCTATATTCAGCATTATTAAAGAAAAGAATTTCCAACCAAGGATTTAATCTCCAGCCAAACTAAGTTTATAAGTGAAGAAGAAATAAGATCCTTCTCAGACAAGCAAATGCTAAGGTATTTTGTTTCAAGCTGATCTGCCTTATAAGAGGTCTTGAAGGGAGTGCTAAACATGGAAACGAAAGGCTGTTACCAACCAGCACAAACACACACTTAAGTACACAGACCAATGAGGTTGCAAAGCGAATACACAAACAACCCTGCAAAATAACAAGCTAGCAACATGAAGATGGGAACGTAAATTTATGTTCACTTTGAATGTAAATAGGCTAAATACCCCAAATAAATGACATAGAGTAGCAAGTTGGATGAAGACACAAAACCCAATAATATGTGGTCTTCAGGAGACACATCTCACACACAATGCCACATACATGCTGAAAATAAAGGGGTGTAGAAAACTCTACCAAGCAAAGGGAAAACAGAAAAAAAGCAGGATTGCTAATCTAATTTCAGACAAAATAGACTGTAAATTCACAAACATTTAAAAATACAAAGAAGGACATTTCATAACAATAAAGGCTCGATTCAGCAAGAAGACTTAACTACTCTAAACATATATGCACCCAACAAAGGAGCATCCAGATTCATAGATCAAGTTTTTAGAGGCATAGTAAAAGACTTAGGAAACCACACAATAATAGTGGAAGACTTCAATACCACACTGATGATATTAGACTGGTCCTTGAGGCAGAAAATTAACAATGATATTCAGAACCTGAACTTCACATTTGATGTAATGAATCAAACATAAATCTACGGAACACTCCACCCCAAAACAACAGAATATAGATTATTCTCATCTGCACATGGCACATATCCTAAAATCGACCACATAATTGAACATAAAACAATCTTCATCATATTCGAAAAATGGAAATTCATACCAACTACACTCTTGGACCACAGTGCAATAAAAAATAAAAAGCAATACAAAGAAAATTATTCAATGCCATATAATTACATAGAAATTAAACAACCTGTTTCTGAATGACTTTTGGGAAAATAATGAGATTAAGTCGGAAATCAAGACATTCTTTCAAACTAATGAGAACAAAGATACAATATACCAGAATGTCTAAGACACAGCTAAGGCTATGTTAAGAGGGAATTTCATTGCACTAAATGCCCATGTCAAAAAGTAAAAAAAAATCTCAATTTAACAACCAAACATCATAACTAAAAGTATTAGAGATACAAGAGCAATCCAACCTGAAAGCTAGTAGAAGACAAGAAATAACCAGAATTGAGCCTGAACTAAAGGAAATTGAGATGTGAAAAGAAAAGAAAAAAAAATACAAAAAATCAGAGAATACAGGAGTTGCTTTCATGAAAAAATTAATAAGATAGACTGCTAGCTAGACAAAGGAATATGAACCAAATAAATACAATCAGAAATGGCAAAGAGGGCATGACCATGTCTCCATAGAAATGAAAAACTACCATGCAGTTTTTGCAAAGACTACTATGAATATCTCTATTTACACAAGCTAGAAAATCTGGAGGAAATGGATAAATTCCTGGACACATAAACCTTTCAGTATTGAACCAGAAATAAACTGATATCCTGAACAGACCAATAATGAGTTCTGAAATTGAACCAATAATAAAATGTCTGCCAACCAAAAAATTACAGGAGCAGAGGGGTTCATAGACAAATACTGTCAGATGTAAAAAGAGGACTAGTACCATTCCTAATGAAGCTATTCCAAAAAATTGAGAAGTGGGGACTCTTTCCTAACTCATTCTGAGTCCACCATCATCGTGACACCAAAACCTGGCAAAGACACAGCAACAAAAAAAGAATACTTCAGGCCAATAACCTTGATGAACATAGATGCAAAAGTCCTCAACCAAATACCAGGAAATCAAATTCAGCAGCATGTCAAAAAGCTAATGTACCATGATAAAATAGGTCTTATTCTAGGGGATGCAAGTTAGTTCAACATATAGAAATCAACAAATGTGATTCAACACATAAAAATAACAAAAAACCAAAATTCACATGATTATCTAAATAGATGTAGAAAAGGCTTATGATAAAATTCAAACTCCCTTCATGTTAAAATCCCTCAAGTAAGCCTTGAAGGTACGTAATTCAAAGTAATAAGGGCCATCTATGACAAAATCACAGCCAACATTATATTGAATGGGCAAAAGCTAGACACAGTCATCTCAAAAACCAAAATAGGGCAAAGATACCCTCTATCACCACTCCTATTCTATAGGGGACTGGAAGTTCTGGCCTCAGCAATCAGGCAAGATATAGAAATAAAAGGACTCAAATAGGAAGAGAAGTCAAACTATCCCTCTTTGCAGATAATTTGACTCTATACCTAGAAAAACCCATAGTCTCTCCCGAAAAGCTCCTTGACATGATAAGCAGCTTCAGCGAAGTTTCAGGATACAAAAATCAATGTACAAAAATTAGTAACATTCCTGTATACCAACAGCATCAAAACTGAGAAACAAATCAAGAATGCAATCCCATTCACAATAGCAACAAAAGGAAAAAAAAATTATACCTAGAAATACAGCTAACCAGAGAGGTAAATTATCTCTACAACAAGAATTACAAAACACTACTCGAAGAAATCAGAGGTGACACAAACAAACAGAAAACTATTCTATGCTCATGGATACGAAGACTCAATATTGTTAAAATGGTCATACTGTCTGCAGCAATTTATAGATTCATTGTTATTGCTATCAAACTATCAACTAATTCTTCACAGAATGAGAATAAAACTGTCTTAAAATATATAAGGAACTAAACAAGAGTGTGCATAGCCAAGCCAATCATAAGCAAAAAGAATAAAACTTGAGGCATCTTTACCCAGTTTCAAACTTTACTACAAGGCTATAGTAACCAAAGCATCATGGAACTGATTTAAAAACAAATGCATAGACCAATGGAACAGAATAGCAATCCCAGAAATAAGGTCACACACCTACAACTATCTGATTTTTGACAACGTTGCCAAAAACAAGCAATAGGGAGAGGACTCTCTAGTCAATAAAAAGTGCTACAATCGCTGGCTAGCCATATGCAGAAGATTGAAACTGGACCGCCTTCCTTAACGCCATGTAAAAAAAAATAAACTCAAGATGGATTAAGACTTAAATGCAAAGCCTAAAATTATAAAAAACCATGGAAGATAACACAGGAAACACGATTCTGGACATAGGACCAGACAAAAATTTTCTGTCAAAGATTCTAAGCATTTGCAACAAAAACAAAAATTGACAAATGAGATCTAGTTAAACTAAAGTGATTCTGCACAGTTATATAAACTATCAACAGAATAAATAGACAATCCCATAGCCATTAAATAGTCACTCCCTGTTTTCTCCTTCCCCCATCTCCTGGCAAACACTGATATGCTTTCTGTCTTTATGAATTTACCTGATCTGGAAATTTCATAAAATAGATTTGTAATATGTGAACTTTGGTCTGTTTTTTCAACTTAACATAATAATTTTCAAAGTTCATCCATACTTTCGTATATATCAGTATTTTATCCTTTTTATATCTAAATCATATTTTATTATATAAATATACCTAATTTTTATTTTCTGTTTACAGTTAATGAGCATTTAGACTGTTTCTACATTTTGACAATTTTACCACTTACTTTTTTTACATCAAGTTTAAGACATGAAAAACTGGATTTTTAATAATGTTGACAAAGTTATGGCAGGTTTTTAAATTTGCTGTTGTATTATGTGCATATTTAATTGACATTTCATTTGGGCTCAGTTCCATTTCTATTTCTTATTGCAATAAAATGAGTCTAGCAGTTAATTTTCACATTTAAGTTTCAAGAGCTTTAACAACTTTAAATCTGTGAAAAATAAGAAGCATGAAGAAAGTTAAAGATCCAAATAAACATAACAAATTATATGACACTGCTGGTTAATGTTTTGAGGAAAAAATATTTAAAATTTCCTATTTGGTAAACTTATGAGTAATTATTACGTAGCCTGAATTTCTAGTTAGTGTTCACATTTATATGATGAATAAGTTAAAGGAGTAAATGCTCTTTTCTGGCAATATTTGTCTCAGTGAAAAACTAAACTGTTTTCAGAAACTGAAATTTGAAATTCCCTGTCACTGAAACTTACCTTCATGTAAAATGTTTTTGTATCACTACCTTTTCCTAATTGGCATTTTTCTCCTACTTTTTAATCTCTTTGATATTGAGAGAGGTTATGTTTCTAAATGTCATATATTATAGTTGCTTTTTAGATGAATGCTTATAGTTTAACATATAATGTTTAATACATAAGAGTATCTATGCTTGGAAGATCTATGACAACAGAACCATTTGCAGAGATTGCTTGTTAACGAGATCTTTCCATTTTATAGACTGATATAAAGATCAATATATGTTTGATGATAAGCTACTGACGACAAGGTATTATTTAAAACAAATGAAACTTAATAGAGATAGAATATAAGAAGCAGTACTGACAATATCAAGTAAAATAGCTCTAAATAAAGATTACAAATGATTAACAATATCTGAAATTAATATTATAAAACTTCAAAAAAGTCTGAATGATTAAACAGTGAAATTCAAAATAAAAAGAAGGAAACTATTTAAATGGAGGCACAGATGCTTAATGACCAGGCTGGTAAACCCATTCTCTAAGTACTCTCATAAAGAGTATGATACATTGAGTGGAGAAATCAGAAATACCAAATGACAGAGGACAATCAGAAATTAGGTGATTGACTGCAGTAGCTAAAGTTAAAAGTTGCACAAAGAATGAACATTTGCAGTTGTCAAAAATGAATTAGAGGAGAGAGATCCAAGATGGCCGATCACTAGCAGCTCAGGATTGCAGCTCCCAGTAAAAGCGCAGAGAGCCAGTGGACGCCACACTTACCGATAGATTTTTGCTGCCCACGGACCAGGACATTCCCAGCGGAGGAGCCCCACAGGTCGCCAGCGCGGCCCTTTCGGCTGGCGCGGCTTTTTTGCCAGCACCTCGGCTCGGCGGCTCTTGGTGCGGAGTAAACGGGACTGAGTCTCCTTTTGGATGATGTTTGGCGCTCTGGGAAGTCAGAGCAGTCCATCCAGCTGATTGAAAAAGGGACTGAGAAGCCAGACTGGAGACCCCCGGGCAGAAAGTCACCACGAATTTCAGTGCTGCTGTCTTGGCTAGCGTTGCGAGTCACACAGTGAAAATTACATAGATTCTGGAGCTGGGAATTAACAA
>PVKP010040437.1:0-19488 GCA_004027715.1 Plecturocebus donacophilus
TTGGTGATGAAGTTTTTTCTGTTTCTTAGTTTTCCTTCGGGGGGCGCCCCTTCCCCACAGAGCTGGGCCTTCCCGGGTTCAGCTGTGCTTCTCAGTCCTCAGCGCTTCCAATTGTTGTTCTCCTTGTGGGGATGGGACCAGCCGAGCCCGACTAAAAGGGCACCACCCAGTCCCGCACACTCCGCACCGAGAAGCGCCGTGCCAGCCAAAAGAGTTACCAAAAGATTCCCTCGCCTGGAATCTCCCAGTCTGTGGGCATCAAATATTTGTCTGCAACTGCGGCGTCCACTCGCTCTCTGCGCCCTCACCGCGAGCCACAATCCCGAGCTGCTGCTACGTGGCCATCTTGGATCTCTCTCCCAAAGCTATATTTTTTAAAGTATGGTACTGACATACAGACACATAGACCAATGAAACAGAAGACAGCACCCAGAAATAAATCCACATACATGTTGTCAACTGATCTTCAACAAAAGAGCCAAGAATGCACAATAGGGAAAGGACAGTCTTAACAAATGGAGCGGAGAAAGCTAGAAGTCCATATGCAAAAGAATGAAATTGAACCCTTATCTTATACCATATACAACTATCAACTCAAAATGGATTAAAGACATAAATGTGAAACCTGAAGCTGTAAAACTATTAGGAGTCATAAGGGTAATGATTCATAACATCGGTTTTTTGGATATGAACCCCAAAAGCACAGACAACAAAAACAAAAATAGACAAATGGGATTACATCAAACTAAAAAGCTCTGCACAGGCAAAGAAACAATCAACAGAGTGAATAGAACACCTATGGAATGGAGGAATATTTTTGAGAACCATACATGTAATAAAGGTTCATATTAAAAAAAAATGAAGAACTCAACTCAATATAAGGAAACAAATAACACAATTTTAAAAACAGGCAAAAAACCAGAATACACATTTCTCAAAGAAGAAATACTAATGGCCAACAGGTATCTGAAAAAATGCTCAATATCACTAGTTATCGGGGAAATATAAATTAAAAACACAATGAGTTATCACTTCAAATCTGTTAGGATGACTATTCTAACAAAACACACAAAGATAAACTAGTAGAGTACCATGGTGCACTATTTGTAGGAATGTCATTAGTACAGCCATTATGAAAAACAGTTTGAAGGTTGCTCCAAAAACTGAAAATAGAACTACCCATTTGATCCAGCAATTTCACTTCTAGGTATGTATCCAAAGGATATAAAATCAGTATGTCAAAGAGATATCTGCACCCTACTATTCATTGTACATTTTTTGCAATAGCCAAGATACAAAAGCAATCTAAGTGTTCATCAGTGGATGAATGGATAGAGAGCCTATGTTATATATGTACACAATGGAATACTACTCAGTCTTTAAAAAGAAAGAAATTCTGTCATTTGCAACAACATGAATAAATTTGGAGGACATCCTGTTAAGCAAAAAAAAACCAGACACAGAAAAACAAATATTGCATGTTCTCACTTGTGGAATCTAAAAGAGTTGAACTCCACAGAGGGCGGAGAGTAAAATGGTGGTTACCAAGGGCTGCAGCAGAGGGTAGGAGAGATTGGGAAGATGTTAGACAAAGGATACAAAATTTAAGTTAGATAGGAGGAATAAGTTCAAGAGAGCTGTTGGACAACCTGGTGACTACAGTTAATGATAATGCATTGTATTCTTAAAAGTCACTAAGAGATTTTAAGTGTTCTCATCCCAAAAAAATAACGAAAGGTACTATATATGTTAGTTTGATCTAGCTATTCTACAATGTATACATATTTCAAAGCATATTATACATGATGTATACATTTATAATTGCATTGTATATATTTATAGTTGTATTATATACAATTTAAAATTTTTTAAGTAAAAAAGAGAAGGTGTGGGGTTCCATGGGGGAGGAACCCATCCTCCCTGGAAGTAGGAAATGACCAAGGTCTGGTTATAGTGAAAGGAGAGTTTCACTCCTTTTTTATCCTGCTGATCTTTGTACACCCAAAGGTTTACTGTGAAGTATCTCTCTATACACTTGATATAAGTGTCTCTAAGGTAGGTAAAATGACTTACTCATCTTTTATACTTAGGTTTTGTTCTCTTTCATTAGGATGCCTGCATATTTCACTATTCCAATAAAAATTACCAAGTCGTACTTTTTTAAAAAGAGAGTTCTCATTTGTCTCCGAAAAACCATCTGTAGGAAATTACCTCAAAATTAACCCTTAGAATCCCAGTTTGAGATGGTTGGCCCCCTCTTTGCCCTGTCCTGGCATTTTGTGGTGGAGAGCTCTAACTCCGCCAACCCTGACAGAGCTGAAGGAAAGTGTCTTGTCCTTTGTTGCAGAGAGCAGCAAGCCAGAAGTAAACCCTGTGTTTTCTAACTTCGGGCTGTTCTTTCTCCATTAACTAAACAGATCATCACATCAGAAGTTTTTTGAATAAAATACTGACTGGGTGTTAAGGAAAAAAAACAATTGGTTTTTAACACTACCAGCAAAGGCCATCTTTTTGCTTGGTAGATACAGCCCTCAAACACATGAGCTCTTAGAAAAATCTGTTTGGAGAACAGTAAGCTGACAAAAAAAAAAAAGGAAAAAAGAAAAAAGAAAAAAAATATTCACACAAAAACCAAAGAAGAAAAAAAGTAAGCTACCAATAATTACACAATTCTGAATTGCAGTTACCTTGCAAAGGGGAGAAGAAAGGGATAAGATTATGGAGTTATTTACAAGAATATTCAAAATTGTTATTTTGCTCTATTATTGTGTTTTGTTTGTGTTATTACTTTTAAACTGTATAAATAATATTAAATATTCTGTGTATGGTCTATTTCCCTGAAACTAAAACACAGACCATCTGAAAACATACACTATTTGCTTTGTACCTTTCATGTGTATCATCTATATTTATTAAAACTAGTGCAGAACTTAACATAAAATTAAAATTAAAAAATAGAATTATATACAAAAATATATACCCTCTGTAAAACTCCCAATACAATTAAAGAATTCTTAACAATCATTTTAGAGTACTATGTAATAACTTGCATTGAATACCATTTACTGCTAGGGTACTAGAAGGAAGATGGAGTTGTTCTGGGTGTTCTTCTCCACACAGCAGGTAGCAATTAGCACTCCAAAGAACTGGAAAAGGTTTAATCCTGGAAGCCACAGGATTCAATTTGTGCTTTAAAAGAAGGCACTTGGACCGCTCATTAGTACATTGCAGAAACAGGGAGTTAATTACTGCTAGTCTTTGATTGGAACAGAAGCAGAAGGTAGAACTAGGATTGAGCAGTGTTAGCAGCAACAAAGTCAACAGATTCAGTCTGTTTTGAAGGTAGAATATGATATGTTGATAAATTAGATGTGAAGAAAATCTTATGAAAGAGTAATATGTCAAAAATATAGTTCTCCTTCTCTAAAGATGCCTTAGTTATTTCAACTGATTTCTCTGTTGTCTTCATCAAGTTCTATAGAAGTTAAAAAATAAAAATAAAAATCTCTTGGCTAATCGTAACAACACTGACAGCACTGCCCATGCTACACCCATGCACACACCTTCCACCAGGGAAAACACATGGAACCATCAGAAGGTGTCAGAACGGCCACAAACTCTTTCAATTTTTGATATAAATTGTGACAGACACTATTATTTTATTCTTTAACATTCTCAAACTTTTATAAAGATAAAGAATTAAAGCCTTTTGCTATCATAGTCAGCCACTGTATGGCACCATTTCCAAATATATTGGTCACATTCTGACCCTGCTTCCTGGAATAATACACAAATGCTTAATGAATGCTTGCTAGGCACCAGGCACTGTTTGCAAAACTTGTGAGAATTAACTGGTTTAATCCTCACTTCAGCCCTGGAAGGAAGTGAATCTCATTATCTCCATTCACTGTATATGAATCACACATGTTTACTGCTTCCCAGACTTTAAGTTATAGAAGGAGCTTGGAGTCACATTGACACCGAATGGTGTGTTTTAACCTCCCAAAGTCGCACTTGATGGATCTTAAGTGTCTTTATTCATTAATTTTGTTGATAATACCTAAGAAAGATTCATAAAAACTTAGAAAACATGCAAATATTGAGAAAACAAATCAATCTCTCCCTAAAGATTGAGGATATGTGATGTCTCTATCATAAAGAGATGAAGAAAAACTAGAAATGCAAGTAAATTTCTAAGCAAAAAAACTTGATAGTACCAAGTATTCCAAATCTTATAAAAAATATAAAATAAAACCAGCAAGGACCCCAGGACCCCACTTAAAGCTGGGGGAAAAAAAAGATAACATTGGGATACATAATGCTGAGCTTGATTTTCTTTTTCAACTGTCACACTCTAAACAGATTAAACTTAAAACTTTCTCAGAAGCCACAAGAACCACGTGTTTGTTGACAAGGAAGCCACGCCATTAGGGCAGAAGCCTCTCACTTGCTTATACTTAAGTACTAAGCCTAAGCCTGTAATTAATGGTTTATAGTGGTACTAAGCCTGTAATGCACAGGTTATAATGGTTTTCAACCTTGACAATACATTCAAATCACCTGGCATGCTTTCTTAAATACCTCTCCAACCTCTGAAAGTCTATTCTGTGGGTCTTGAAGCAATTCGAGGCACCAGGAGTTTTTACACATCCCCAGGAAATTCCAATGTATGGCCAAAGCTTAAAAACCACTGCTTTAGATCAAAGCCTTATGGAGGTTCCTACCAATGCAACATAGGCATGCTCTGGGCTTAACACTATCTTGAAAGGTAAGAAAATAAGCAAAAGGCTGAAGCCATCTTCTGAATTCTTATAGACCATCATGAGCACTTGGTTAGACTTCTGCAAACACTACCCGTTAGGAAATTTAGCTATCAAGCCAACCACTGTTGACAGCTTTCAGACTTATCTGCTTTAACATAACATGTGAACATGCTTGGACATCAATAAATAGCACAGCTCGAATTAGGTTAACTATGGATTAGACAAAAGGGAATATAGCAAGGGGAGAAATTGAGAACATGATATATGCTAGACATTATATGCATTTGGCTTTGAATCTTTACAACAATACTATAAGTGTAGTTTATTTTATTCCTCAGGAAACTGAGGTTCAGTGGGGATAGAGTGGTTTCCCAAGATCCCAGGACTACTACCTAGTAACAATACTGGGGAGATGATACAAACTGCTTTTTACTATACTACACTGCCCCCTAGGGCTACAGGAGTCTATGGCATGCACTGGAAGTTAAAAGAATGAAATACCAGAAGGCAGCAGCTGGCTTGAAATCTTCCCTGGTAGACCTAATTGGATTTGATTGCTCTTTCTCCCAACACTTACAGCCTTTTCTATGGGTACCACTGGCTTGGCACGGAACTTACCACCTTTTGTTAATTGCCAATTCATGTGCTTTCAACTAACTGCCATTATACGCAAGCTCAGGCAGGGCGAAGACATTCTGGTATTTCTTAATCTACCTCAGAGCCTAAAATTGCCTTACAGCAGTGCTTCTCAAACTGTAATGTATACATGAATCACCTGTGGACCTTGTTAAACTGCAGGTTCTAATTCACAAGGTTTGGGTGGGGCCTGAGATCCTACATCTCTAACAAGCTGCCAGGGGATGCCAATGCTGCTGTTGAGATAATTCTTACCGTGAATAACAAGAAATCAATTATTCCACATAAATGGGGTTTATAAACTAAGCTTGAGGAACAAGCAGCTATGGGTGTGGCTTGCGAAATGAGATTTCACCGCATATTTCAATTATTTTTTTAAAACGTGCCTCGGTGCTGCATGCAACTATCAAGACTCTATAGTCATCCTTTTCCTGTTCAATGAATCTTTCCAGATTGGTTAGTTGATAGGTGGGACTTCTCAACGTGAAAAGAAAGCATCTGTAAAATACAGTTTAATTTCTTATGAATAACACAAAAGAACATTAACTGATTGCTATCCTTAATTAAAAACAAAACATTGACCAATCTATTCCTTCTACAATTCCTCCTGTTAGCCCTGGGACCTCCTCATGTGTGGCCACGGTGTCCTTGGAGCTCCCAGAGTGATTGGGATACTTTTTTTGTGTTTTGTTTTTGAGATGGAGTCTTGCTTTTTTTTTTTGCCCAGGCTGGAGTGCAATGGTGCGATCTCGGCTCACTGCAACCTCCACCTCCCGGGTTCAAGCAATTCTCCTGCCTCAACCTCCTGAGTAGCTAGGATTACAGGCATGCACCACCACGCTGCCCAGCTAATTTTTGCATCTTTAGTAGAGACAGGATTTCACCATGTTGGTGAGGCTGGTCTTGAACTCCTGACCTCAGGTGATCTGCCTGCATCAGCCTCCCAAAGTGCTGGGATTTCAGCCATGAGCCAGTGTGCCCAGCCCATGATGGATACTTTTGACGAAACCTGTGGGTTACCTCTATTAACATATTCTGGACTAAACACAGGCATTACAAACAGCAGCCTTGAAGTCAGCAGATGTGAGTGCAAGCTCTGACAAACATTTTACTTCTCAAAGCTTCATTTTTCCTCCAGTACCACCCTCATACAAGACTCAGGACCTTAGACATAATCTAAAAATCACCCAAACTCCCACTTACTCACAAGAATTATATTCATACACCCCATAGAATAGCTTTTCTTATTCACAATATTTTGTTACTGATTTTCTGGTGACACAAAAAAGGGTTTATGCTGTATGTGATATAACAAAACTTTATAAATACTCCTGAAACATATCATATTGTGGCTCAGAAGACATCTGTATCCCACTTTCACTTTTGTGCCCCCCAGACACCCTACTACGATGGCACAGAGTTCTATACGGATGTAACTGTGTCCCTTCAACAGCCTCAATTTCCTCAACTATATAAAACGAGACCAATAATACCTAGCCTGGATGTTTCCATGAAAATTAAACAAGTATCTCCCTCCAAAAGTCCCTGGCAACCCCTAGCCACCAAATTTAGACCGTTTACTCCCATGTACCCTCCAATCTTCATCCTACTACCCTCATCCATAACCTCATCTCCCTATATCTTATTTCTTTTTAGAGAAATGTGCCTATCTCTTCATCTTTCCAGTTGGGATCCATACCTTTTTGATGACAACAGTTAGAAATAACAACTTCATACAGTCAGTTCTCTATAAATATTTGTTACATGAATAAACAATTGATCTACCTGTAAACAAATCAAGGCCAGTAGATCCTAAATATCTAGAAATCTCTACTACTGGAAAAATCACTTGGGGAAATATTAACAGATAGTAACTATGATAAATTCCTTTTAATACAATTTATTCGAGCCCCCCTTCACAAAAAGAAAGGAAGAAATCAAAAATACCAACAATATTTAGAAATCGTTTGAGAAATAGTGCAGCAGCCAGAACATCAGGCTGGCAGAAGTACCGTGAGTCTGCCTAAAGCTCACATCTATGACAGCTTTTAAGACATATATAGAAACATGCAAGAAAATGCCCAGCACCAGGTAATGTGTGTGATCCTCTTGACACACATTTAAGACCCCTCATGAATGAACTGAGGACACTGGAGACTGTTATAAAGAGTAAAGGAAATGGCATATGTGTTTTCTATTCCAACAGCACTTAGTAGATATTCAGAAAATTGCCCATTCTGGCTCATCTTGGTAGCTATGTCCATCCCATTGACATGGGGAAGAGTAGATACTTAACTGATGTGTTTGTTGACTTTATTTAATAAAAAAAAAAAAAAAAAAAAAAAAAAAAAAAAAAAAAAAAAACCTCTGACCATGACAAACATTTTATGTTAGACAATCTTCACTCTTGTAGTCTTCCAAAGTCTTATGAGAAGTAGTGTCAAATTCTAAACCATAGTTTACAGGTATGATAACATTGCACTCAGTGACAGGGAAACAGGAAACGATAAACAGAATGATGATGGAAAATCCCACCATTGCAAAGAAAAAAATCTTGGTTAAAAAAAGATCAAAGCGATTGGAGGACAACCCAAGATGCCCAAATAGGAACAGCTCTGGAGAGCAGTTCCAGCGAGAATGCAGATGGTGAGTGATCACCGGGTTTCCAACCGAGTTTTTACTGCCCACAGACCAGCAGATTCCCAGGTGGAAAAGCGCCAAGAGTCTCTCCAGTACAGCTGTTTCAGCTGGTGCAGTGGGTCCTCCACACAAAAGCTCACACAAATCTGGGTTGCCATTTCAACTGGTGCCTGGAACACCTGGAATACAGAGTCGCCCATTCAAATGAAATAAAGGGGGCTGAAACAGAGAGCCAGGTATCTGGATTGGTGGGTCCCACCCCAACAAAGACCAGCAATCTGAAACGCTCTGGATTGAGTTTCACAGCAAGCACAGCTGGACCTGGGACAGTACAGCTCTGTGGGAGGAAAGGTGTCTGCCATTACCAAGGCACTCCACCACTACCGAGGCACTCTGCCACTACCAAGGCACTCCGCCATTACAAAGACAGTATGCCATTACTGAGGCAGACCACCATTACTGAGGCAGACCGCCATTACCAAGGCAGTTCTAACTATACCTCTATAAACAAAACTGCAAGGAAGTTAACAGAGCAGCTGGGCAAAGCTCATGGCAGCTCAGCCACACCTCTGCTAGCAGATTGTGACTAGGCTCCCTACTCGATAGTCAGGGAATCTAAAAAAAAGACAGCAACACATCAGGAACTTATAAACAAAGCCCCACCTTTCCAGAACAGAGCATCTGGGAAAAGAAAGGCAGTTATGAGTTCCACTGATGCAGACTTAAATGTACCTGCACAGCACCTCTGAACGGAACAATGGAGCTCACAGCTCTGCACTTGAGCTCCTATAGGAGACAGACTGTCTACTCAAGCAGCTCCCTGACACCCATATATCCAAAGAGACACCTCATAAAGGAAAGCTCAGGCTGACATCTGATGGATTTCCTTCTGGGACGAAGATAACAGAAGAAGAAACTGGCAGCAACCCTTACTGTTCTGCAGCTACTCCAGGTGATCCCCAGGCGAGCAGGGTCTGGAGTGGACCTCCAGCAGTACTACACAGAGGGGCCTGACTGTTAGAAGGAAAACTAAAAAACAGAAAGAAATAACTTCATCATCAAAAAAAAGGACATCCACTCAGAGACACCATCCAAAAGTCACCAACTACATAGACCACAGGTAGATAAATCCACAAAGATGGGAAGAAACCAGCACAAAAAGATGAAAACACCCAAAACCAGAATGCCTTTCTTCTGCCAAAGGATCACAACTCCTCACCAGCAAGGGAACAAGACTGGATGGAGAATGAGTCTCATGAATTGAGAGAAACAGGCTTCAGAAAGTGGATAATAACAAACTTCTCTGAGCTAAAAGAACATGTTCTACCCAATGCAAAGAAACTAAGAACCTTGAAAAAAGGTTGGACAAAATGCTAACAAGAATAAACACTTAGAGAAGAATATAACTGAATTGATGGAGCTGAAAAACACAAGAACTTCGCGAAGGATACACAAGTTTCAATAGCCGAATTGACCAAGCAGAAGAAAAGATATCAGAGACTGAAGATCAACTCAATGAAATAATGAGAAGACAACATTAGAGAAAAAAGAGTGAAAAGAAATGAACAAAGTCTCCAGGAAACATGGGATTATGTGAAAAGACCTAATCTATGTTTGATAGGTGTCCCTGAATGTGATGGAGAGAATGATTCCAAGCTGGAAAACACTCTTTAGGATATTATCCAGGAAAATATCCCCAACCTAGCAAGGCAGGCCAATATTCAAGTCCAGGAAATACAGAGACCACAAAGATATTCCTCAGGAAGAGCAACCCCAGGGCACATAATCATCAGATTCACCAGGGTTGAAATGAAGGAAAAAAATCCTAAGGGCAGCCAGAGAGAAAGGTTGGGTTACCCACAAAGGGAAGCCCATCTGACTCACAGCTGATCTCTCCACAGAAATTCAACAAGCCAGAAGAAAGTGGGAGCCAAATTAAACATCCTTAAAGAAAAAAGCTTTCAACCTAGAATTTCATATCCAGCCAAACTAAGCTTCATAAGCAAAGGAGAAATAAAATCCTTTATGAACAAGCAATTGCTCAGAGATTTCATCACCACCAGGCCTGCCTTACAAGAGCTCCTGAAAGAAACACTAAACATAGAAAAGAACACCCAGTACCAGCCACTCCAAAAACATACCAAATGTTAAAGAGCATCAACACAATGAAGAAACTGCACCCACTAATGGGCAAAACAACAAGCTAGCATCAAAATGGCAGGATCAAATTCACACATAACCATAATAACCTTAAATGTAAATGGTCTAAATGCCCCAATCAAAAGACACAGACTGGTAAATTGGATAAAAGTCAAAACCCATTGGTGTGCTGTATCCAGGAAACCCATTTCACGTGCAAGGATACACATAGGCTCAAAATAAAGGGATGGAGGAAGATTTACCAAGCAAATGGAGGGCAAGAAAAAGCATGAGTTGCAATCCTAGTCTCTGATAAAATAGACTTTAAACCAACAAAATCAAAAGAGACAAAGAAGGGCATCACATAATGGTAAAAGGATCAATGCAACAAGAAGAGCTAATGATCCTAAATATATACACACCCAATACAGGAGCGCCCAGATACATAAAGCAAGTTCTTAATGACCTACAAAGAGACTTAGACTCCCATACAATAATAGTGGGAGACTCTAACACTCCACTGTCAGTATTAGACAGATCGACAACACAGAAAATTAACGAGGATATCCAGGACTTGAACTCAGATCTGGACCAAGCACATCTAATAGACATCTACAGAACTCTCCACCCCAAATCCACAAAATATACATTCTTCTCAGCACCACATCACACTTACTCTAAAACTGACCACATAACTGGAAGTAAATCACTCCTCAGCAAACGCAAAAGAAAGGAAATGATAACAGTCTCTCAGACCACAGTGCAATCAAATTAGACCTCAGGATTAAGGAACTAACCAACATCATTTTATGAGACCAACATCATCCTGACACCAAAACCCGGCAGGGACTCAACAAGAAAAGAAAACTTCAGGCCAATACCCGTGATGAATGTAGATGCAAAAATCTTCAATAAAATACTGGCAAACTGATTGCAACAGCACATCAAAAAGCTTATCTAACACAATCAAGTAGGCTTCATCCCGGGGATGCAAGGCTGGTTCAGCATATGCAAGTCTATAAACATAATTCACCACATAAACAGAACCAAAGACAAAAACCACATGATTATCTCAATAGATGCAGAGAAGGCCTTTGACAAAATTCAACAGCCATTTATGCTAAAAACTCTCAATAAACTAGGTATTGATGGAATGTATCACAAAATAATAAAAAGCTATTTACAACAAACCCACAGCCAATATCATACCGAATGGGCAAAAACTGGAGCATTCCCTTTGAAATCTGGCACTAGACAAGGATGCCCTCTCTCACCACTCCTATTCAATATAGTATTGGAAGTTCCAGCCAGAGCAATCAGGCAAGAAAAGAAATAAAGGGTATTCAATTAGGAAAGGAGGAAGTCAAACTGTCTATATTTGCAGATGACATGATTGTATATTTAGAAGACCCCATCATCTAAGCCCAAAATCTCCTAAAACTGATAAGCAAATTCAGCAAAGTCTCAGGATACAAAATCAGTGTGTAGAAATCACAAGCATTCCTATACACCAATAACAGACTTAAAGAGAGCCAAATCAAGAACCGACTGCCATTCACAATTGCTACAAAGAGAATAAAATACCTAGGAATACAACTAACAAAGGACATAAAGTACTCTTCAAGAAGAACTACAAACCATAGCTCAATGAAACAAGAGGACACAAACAGATGGAAAAATATCCCAGGGTCATGGTTAGAAAGAATCAGTATAGTGAAAATGGCCATACTGCCCAAAGTAATTTATAGATTCAATGCTATCCCCATCGAGCTACCTATGATCCTCTTCACAGAACTGGAAAAAACCACCTTAAACTTCACATGGAACCAAAGAGAGTCCACATAGCCAAGTCAATTCTAAGCAAAAAGAACAAAGTTGGAGGCATCACACTACCGGACTTCAAACTATACTACAAGGCTACAGTAATCAAAACAGCATGATACTGGTACCAAAACAGAGATATAGACGAACGGAACAGAAGAGAGGCCTCAGAGGCAATGCCACACTTCTACAACCACCTGATCTTTGACACACCTGACAAAAACCAGCAATGGGGAAAGGATTCCCTGTTTATTAAATGGTGTTGGGGAAACTGGCTAGCTATATGCAGAAAGCAGAAACTGGACCCCTTCCTGACAACTTACACTAAAATTAACTCCAGATGGATTAAAGATTTAAACATAAGACCTAACACCATAAAAACCCTAGAAGAAAACCTAGGCAAGACCATTCAGGACATAGGCATAGGCAACAACTTCATGATTAAAACACCAAAAGCACTGGCAACAAAAGCCAAAATAGACAAATGGGATATAATTAAACTCCAGAGCTTCTGTACAGCAAAAGAAACAATCATTAGAGGGAACCAGCAACCAACAGAATGGGAAAAAATTTTTGCAATCTACCCATCTGACAAAGGGCTAATATCCAGAATCTACGAAGAACTGAAACAGATTTACAAGAAAAAAACAAACCCATTCAAATGTGGGGCAAGGATATGAACAGACCCTTTTGAAAAGAAGACATATATGAGGCCAACCAAACATATGAAAAAATGCTCATCATCACTGGTCATTAGAGAAATGCAAATCAAAACCACATTGAGATACCATCTCAAGCCAGTTAGAATGGCAATCATTAAAAAAATCTGGAGACAACAGATGCTGGAGAAGATGTGGAGAAATAGGAACACTTTTACACTGTTGGTGGCAGTGTAAATTAGTTCAACCATTGTGGAAGACAGTGTGGCGATTCCTCAAGGACCTAGAAATAGAAATTCCATTTGACCCAGCAATCCCATTACTGGGTATATACCCAAAGGATTATAAATCGTTCTATTATAAAGACATATGCACACATACGTTCATTATGGCACTGTTTACAATAGCAAAGACCTGGAACCAACCCAAATGTCCACTGATGATAGACTGGACAAGGAAAACATGGCACATATACACCACGGAATACTACGCAGCCATATAAAATGATGAGTTCATGTCCTTTGTAGGGACATGGATGAATCTGGAAACCATCATTCTCAGCAAACTGACACAAGAACAGAAAATCAAACACTGCATGTTCTCACTCATAGGTGGGTGTTGAACAATGAGAACACATGGACACAGGGAGGGGAGCATCACATACTGGGGTCTGTGGGGGGTCTAGGGGAGGGACAGTGGGGGTTAGGGAGTTGCGGAGGGATAACATGGGGAGAAATGCCAGATACAGGTGACGGGAATGGAGGTAGCAAACTACATTGCCATGTATGTACCTATCCACAATCCTGCATGTACCCCAGAACCTAAAGTGCAATAAAATAAAAGATCAAATCACAACATCACCAAATAACATGACACTGAAAAGCTATAAAAGAAAATCTGTAAGAAAGCCTTAAAGAAATATGAAAAAAAAATTATTAATTGAACAAAATTTAGCCTATAAAGATTGGCAAGTAAGAGTCTTTATCAGAAAAAGTTTTATGAAAATTTAATTCATATATAAATGGTCCAATTCAGCAAAAGCAATTACAAGCAAACAAGATTCATAGCAAAATGTCAGAGCCAAATGATTCAACGGCATACAAAAACAAAAGACACAAGAAAGAGTGCTAGTTATTTTATGTTACATAGTTATGTAGCAATGAAATCACCTTTTCTATTTTTCCCTAAAACTTTTGAGTATTTAAGTAGCAATCACCTTTAGTGTACTAACTGAAAATCTATTCAATATCCCGTTAATTAGGTTATACATTATGTAATCTAGGGGTTACAGTGAACACATTCAAAGGGAATGTGCTCATTATAAAATCCTATTACATGTGGTTACAGTCCCTGAAGTCGGTAAGAAAACCTATGGGAATTCATGTAATTTCCACATTTTAGACATGTGTGGAAAATGTCACACATCCTCCGCTCCCGGAGGCTTCTGAGGAATGTGTTTTATTCCATCTGAAGCCTCAGGCATGTTAGAACTCCTCAAAGTGTATTCTACACCTTTTTCTGCCCTCCACGTTGAGGCACCATGCTTTACAAATTTATATCAGTGATTATGCTCAGAGGTGTCCTCAGCTCTTGTTTTGAGTTTGGGATTTTTTTCCAAAGTCACATGTCCATCTTACTGTTGATTATTTCCCCAGCGTTGTGACTGAGGTGTGCCACCTCCACTTAGAGAACTGTGAGGTCTATTAAAAAACAATCTAAAATGTTGAGCCAAGAGAAGTACTAGCTAAACATCATTAAGGATCAGTTTTGTTTTTCAAAAAAGTAATTGGACATACCCCCCGCTCAGCACTCTCATTTCTATTTGCTATTGAAAAACAAAACTTAAAAAATAAAATAAAATGCTGATACTAGGAATGCAAGTACTTTGTCTAAGTGAAACCAGAGTAAAAAACTGAAAATCACTCCATCTCCTATCCAGTTCCTGAGTAAGGAAAAGGATTCATGCCCTTGACTCTGAAAAGAACCCCATAACTGAACCAAAGTGTTCATTGTCTACATGGAAAATTCAGAAGTTGCAGGAAAATTTTTCCATCTTATCTGCATTTCATTTCCACATCCACCTTTTAGGTGATGGTTGAAAGTTTATGACTATGGCTTCTGCCCTGTGCTGTACATCATCTTCCACTGTGATGCAGATAATATCAGAAAGTTGACATCTTTAGACTTACTAAGTTAGTTTTATCCTCATGTACTATAAGTTATCTGCCCTTTCCTGAGCTCCTTCTGCAGGAGGCAGTGGCAGGAAGACTTTAAGAGTATGAGGCCAGTTGCCTAGGAGGAGAGCAGCAGCAGCAAAGAGAGCACTAAGGACACAGAAGGCTGGCCAACCTCTTCCCAATTTTACCTCAGCCTTCAGCAGGGGAAACTGTATGAAGACAACTGCAAATGGCATATCTTTGTAAAGTACACAAGCCCAGAGCTGCTTTAGTGATGTTAAAATTGGAGTCTGGACCTCTGCCTGCTGTTGTCTTCCTAGTCCCCAAGATATCACAGAGTCCCAGGGCTTCTTGGACCCTAAGGGTCCAGGAAAGATGTTTTGAAAACCACTGGCCTTTTGGAAGTTGCTGTTGTGAAAGAGATTTTCTTATCTCTAAGAACCATTTCTTCTCTTAAACCTATAATCAAGGATTTATTATTTCAGAGGTTAATTTCTGGATAGGTGGTTGGAAGATAAATATAGAAAAGTATTATAGATTGTTGTTTTTCAGCCAGATTCTTTGTGCTATTAAGATCTTGATTTTCAAGTAACATGGAGCTAGCTTAAGCCAAGAGGCTAAAGGAGTCTCATAGCTCCGTAGACAGAGGCACTGCTTGAGAGCTTTACAAACCCAGACATTCCCTCCTCTCCGTCTCCTGTTGCTGCTTCTTTCTCACTGCAGGTTGGTTTATTCTGTTTTAAGCCCATTTGAAAGAAATGTTCACACCACTAATTCCCAGTTTATATTGTTCATGAAACCAGCCAGACAAATTCCAAATTTAAGTTTTCTGGAAAGTACTTTGCCCAGCCCAGTTGAGCTGATTATTCCCATAATTCTGATATTTCGATTACTCCCATCAAAATAATCCGGGTGACAACTGTGCCGTGGTTAGGACAAGTTTCAGAAAAGGAGACAAGGTGCTGGACAACCTCATAATCATTGTCCAGCACGCTCTTCCTGGAAGCCCATGCCCCCAATATAGCAGTGATGAGCCGATTCTCCCTCTCATTTCCCAACTCCATATTCAGTGATGTCATATTAGTAGCCTGAAATCAGCCAGAA
This sequence comes from Plecturocebus donacophilus, assembly GCA_004027715.1. Taxonomy (NCBI): domain Eukaryota; kingdom Metazoa; phylum Chordata; class Mammalia; order Primates; family Pitheciidae; genus Plecturocebus; species Plecturocebus donacophilus. Next base: position 15,940 of record PVKP010040437.1, read on the forward strand.
GAGGAGTATTTGTATCATGAAAACTGGCAAATGCTGTACATTAAACAGCCAATTTACCAGCACAGCACTGTCACATAAGTCCCTATGATCTGTGACTGGAGACAGCCACATTAACATTCACCCATGCACTGTGAAGTGCTGCAGATAACCTTGGTGTCCTTTTCTTCATAAAAGTTTGACTAGAAGGAACCCAGTAAACATGCATACCCAAGCATTTTTATGTGTTTAAGGAAATAAAGTCAGACTTGTGCATCACTATTCCAAGTTTGGAAAAGTGACAACACCCCTGTGCATTTAGAGTAGTATTTCAAGCATCTCAAGCATTATCCACTATATTCATTACAAGGTTAGATGAAGGTTAGAAGGCTCTTTAAAAATATCCACTTTCATAGTAAAAATTAAAAACAACAGCAAGTAGAGAAATCCAGTACAGATGGTATGAAGAAATGGTAGAAGTTACAAAAGCATTTACTGGTATACAGCAAGAGCTCAACAAGTGTTTGGTAATGTTTGAAGAAAAGAAATAAAGTAGAAAGAGGAAAGGAGGTACGGGGTTGGGAAGGAGGGAGGACAGCATATAAAGCCAAATAATGAGACGACAACCAACAAGACAACCCTCCACTGAGAGATAAGCAAAAGGCATTAAATAATAAGTATAAAAGCATTCATTCTTCCAACAAATGATATCAAGTGCAGAACATATGGCAGGGACTTGGCATTTTAAAAAGTCTGTAAGACATGGTCCCTACCTCAAGCACTGTGCAGTTTTGTAGAGGAGTCAAGTAAATTGGTATTTTAATATTGGTAAATGCTATGATTAGTTAACTACCCCATGCTGCAGGAGATCATAGACTTCTATTCCAAACTTGGATGTCCCAAAAGGTTGCATACCCCCAAAACGGAAACATCTCAACCAAGACCTTAAGAACAAACAAAAGCTCCTTGAGTGAACAGCGTGGGGCAAAGGGCATTTCAGGTAGAGAAGAAAAATATAAAGGGTTTGGTGTTGAGTGGAAATAGGCAATCACAGGTTTAAAAAGTTCTGACAGACTCAGGATAGGGTCTAAAAGAGAAAACTGGAGATGTAAGTCAAGCCAGGCCATGAAGGTCTTGCATATAGCCTTTTTGGAATTAGGGCTTTGAAGACAAAGGGGAACCATCAAGAAATTGAAAGAAGATATCACTTTAAAGAAATCAGAGAGTCCTGTTCACTTTATCTCCTGAATAGCTCTCAAACTGGTCTAGCCCTGTTCATCTTCACCACCACTTTTCTCTCTCAACTGGATTGACATGACATCTCCAGCTGGCCTCCTTGCCTCCACTCTGTCCTGCCTCTGCACTGTTTTTCACAGGGAAGGCAGGGAGACCAGCTGGAGGTCATTGCAACAATCTATTGAGAGATTGCTTTGGTGAAGAAGAGAGGTGGTCCAATCTGAGAGCCATTCAGGAGATCGAATAAACAGGGCTCAGTGAGTAATAGGAATTGGGGTGAAGGAGGCAGGTTTCCAGGTTTCTGACTTGGGCAGCTGGGTAGATGGTGTTGCTGTTGACTTTAAAAAGAAACAAAGAAAAAACAGGTTTACCAGGTAGTATGGTTTGAATATTCATCTCCTCCCAATCTCATGTTGAAATGTGATCCCCCATTGTTAGAGATGGGCCTAGTGGGAGGTGTTTGGGTTATGGGGGTGGATCCCTCATGAATGGCTTGGTGCCCTCCTCCCAGTAATGAGTGAGTTTTCTGCTGGCAATTCATGTGAGAGCTGGTTGTTTAAAGGAGCCTGACACCTCCTCTTTCCCCTCTTGCTCCCTCTCTTACCATGGGACACGCTGCTCACCCTTCACCTTCCATCTTGATTGTGAGCTTCCTGAGGCCTCACCAGAAGCCAAGCAGATGCTAGTGTCATGCTTCTTGTACTGCCTACAGAATTGTGACCCAAATAAACCTCTTTTCTTTATAAATTGCCCAGCCTCAGATATCCCTTTATAGCAATTCAAAGTAGACTAACACAGTGGGGTAGATGAGGAGTTTAATTTTCTCCTTGAGGTGCTGTGGGACATCCTGGTAAAGATGTATAGTTTATTCAAAAAGATATATAGTTCATATATATAAAGATTAAAGATGTATGGAGATACATATTAAAGACATAGAGATGTATAATAAAGATTAAAGATATATATTAAAGATTAAAGATATACTGCTTATTCATACATAGTTATCAACAGTTTATTCAAAAAAATAAGACAGAGGTCACCATGATTTATAATTTTTATATGTTGGGTTTTGAGGTGGTCAGTAAAAAACATTGCTTTCCCCCATCCAATGGCAATCAAATGAGGCACAGGCATAAACAGACAGAAGTAAAATATTACCTTTGACGATTGAGACATATGTTTGGGAGACACAGGTTGCCAGTGTTTCATTCCTGATTTAGAGAGATGGCCCCGATGATTCCTGCCTACTGGTATTCATGTCCTTGTGCAGCCCTGTTCCATGCTATATATGGCTGACTCAGAGCTAATAGGATATTGTGAAAATGACAAATGTGACTTCTGAGGCTAGGTCACAAAAGACATTATGATTTGTCTTGCTCTCTCATGGATCTCCCTGTCTCTCTGGGGGAAGCCAGCTGCCAGGTCATGAGGTTACCCAAGCAGCCCTGTGGAGGCACTCTGACAGTAAGGAACTGAGGCCTCCTACCAACAGCCATGTGAGCTACCTTGGAAGCAGATCATCCAGCCCTCAAGCCCCCAGAAGACTGAAGCCCCAACCCCCTTGACTATAACACATGAGAAACCCTGAGCAGAACCACCCCTCTAAACTCCTTCTAAATTCTCAATCCACAAAACCGATGAGATAGTAAATGTCTATGGTTTTAAGCCACTAAGTTTTGGGGCAATCTGTTACACAGTAACAGATAATACAGAAACTTACCTACCAGGTCACAGCACATACACTGGAGAACTGTAGGCCTCCCCAGTGGGGCCCTCCCCGATCAAACTTGAGGCAGTTGTTCTCAGACTCCCACAGGAAACAGAATCATCTGATAGACTTATTAAAATACATACTACTGAGCCCCACACAAGAGTTTCTGATTCGGTAGATCTGAAGTAAAATCAGAGAATCTGGAATTCTGCTGTGAGTTCCACGGGTTTGGGGGCTGATGAAAACGATGTGACCATGAGAGGGCAGTCACACACACACGGCACGCTTTATTTTGCTGACACTTTGAGAAGTCTGCTTCTGGGGAAAGCTTCTCACAGCATGAGACCATTCCAAAGAGAAAGAGGACAAGGGAACTCCAAGAGAAAGGGGTAATCGTAGGAGAGAACTGCAATTACTAAGTGGTGCCCTCAGGAGCTAAGCAGAGTCTCTGGGTCAATGAGCTCCCAAGGCAGCAGAGCTAGGAATCTTGGTATAGATGCAGGATTTTTCCTATCGATGGCTAGCAGATGTTGGGTGCAGTTTCACAGGGTATGCAAAACAAAAAGGTTCTAAGTAGTTAAGAACCTACTTATCCGGGCCATATTTAAAACAATTGGGTGTGTAAA
>PVKP010040438.1:0-19480 GCA_004027715.1 Plecturocebus donacophilus
TTCTTTCTTTCTTTCTTTTTCTTTCTTTCTTTCTTTTTCTTTCTTCATTTCTTTCTTTCTTTTTCTTTCTTTCTTTCTTTTTCTTCATTTCTTTCTTTCTTTCTTTTCTTTTCTTTTTTTCTTTCTTTTCTGATGGAGTCTCGTTTTGTCGCCCAGGCTGGAGTGTAGTGGAACGATCTCGGCTTACTATAACCTCTGCCTGCCAGGTTCAAGTGATTCTGGTGCCTCAGCCTCCCGAGCAGCTGGGATTACAGGCACGTGCCTCCACACACGGCTAATTTTTGAATTTTTAGTAGAGAGGGGTTTCGCCATGTTGGCCAGGCTGGTCTCAAACTCCTGGCCCCAAGTGATCCACCTGCCTTGGCCTCCCAAAGTGCTGGGATTACGGGCATGAACCACCGTGCCCCGCCAGTTATGGACCTTTTTTAGTCTACAGCCTTTGCCTTCTCTCAGAAGCAACTGGAACATGGGGTCCTGCTGGTCTAGGCTCCAGGGTTCTGACCAGAGCTTCCAGTTTGGGGAGTGGACTTGGAGTCCCTTTCTGGGCAGGGCCTGGGGGAAGGATAAGGATCTGTCTTGAGGCAGGAGGAAGGGGAGGCTCCTGAAATTTGTTTCAGGTACAGAGGAGGAGAGTCAAGGCCACAGGAAGGAAGAGCAGGTTCTAAATCAGGGAACTGTGTCTGCGGCCTTCCTGCCTGCTTCTCCCCAAGATTCTAGGTCACAGGAGGAGTAATCATGTGCATACCCAGACTACCTGACTCACCTTAGCCAGAGTGACACTGAGCAAGTCCCTGAGCACTTCTGAGCCTTAATCCTTGTCTGGAGAATGGGGTGAGACATGCCCATTTGACAACATTTTAATGAAAGTTAAGTGAGTTGATAGTAGTAAAAGCAGGGCACTGTATGGAAATGACAGAGGGTTATTTTTGCTGTGCAAGTTGGCTCCAACTCTTAAGTCCTCCCTCTGCTAGAGGGACAGGCTCTCCTGTCTTTGAAACTGGGTAAACTGAGGCCTGGAAAACTACTTCAGTCACAGAGCACATGGGCAGAGCCAGGGGCCCTGTTTTACAGCAGACCTAATGCCCTGAGCACACCCTGCTTTCCTGAGCAAGTGGACTCTCTGCCCACACAAAACTAGCTCAGAGGAGGATGCTCAAAATTTGCAAAGTCTGGGGATGCCGTGAAGACAGCCCCAGTCTCTCGGTGATCCTTGTGCCTCTGCACTCAGCATGGCTTTCCCAGCCTCTCAGGGCTTCTCTAGGGGTACCGAGCAGGTCTCATCTTCTCTTTGACCCCCATGAGGATGTGTACCCCTTGCTCTTGGGCTCACTGCATGGCTGGAAGTTCAGAGGTTCCTGCTGCCATTCCTCTCTGCAGCACGGAGCACTGGGACTGACTGTGGGAATCCCCTCCTTGGCCCCCTGCCCTTGCCTATGTGACAAATAAGGGGGCCAAGGCCAGGGAGGCTCCATGATGGGGTGAGAGGGCCAGGGGCTAGTGCGAGGTAATGGCAGGGCAGCTGCTGTAGTCACCAAGGGATGATGGTGCCAAGGCTGCTGGGGGAGAAGGAGACTTTTGGCTGAGGAAGGCTGTCCCCGCCCCACTGTGTCACTGGTGTTGCTGAGGGCAGGGAAGGGCTGGTGTCCAGGCCCCTGGACAATGTCGAGGTGAGGTGGGTGGGTGTGCAGCAGCCTGCCCCTTTCCCAGCTTGGTTGGGTCTGGAAATTGGGCTTTCCACAGCCTGGGCAGCTTTCCATGTGACTAGATTTGTCCTTTCTGTTTCTGGAGGACAGGCCAGCTCAGGAGGCTGGCATTGTGTGGCACTGGGGGAACAGGCTGGTCTTGCTGGGGGCGTTTCCAGTAGTGGCAGCGGTGGCCCAGGCAGGCATCTCTGTGCACCTGCAGCCGAGCCCTGCAGACTGCCTGCTCTGTGCTCTGGCTCTTCATAGAAACCAATATTTGCAGCTGGGTTTATCTTTCCACTGGGATCCCGGGGATGATGATGTTTTGGCCGAGACGTGCTTCGTGTTCAACTCCTGTCAGCACTTCTGAGGGAAGAGTGCTCATTAAAGGCTTTCCTGCATGGCCCCTCCCTGCTTGCTCAGCCTGAGTGACATAAATAAGCCTCTTGTTTCTTTTTCACAAGCAAACGCAGACCCTTAAAGGTGGCTGGACACCACCCCCCTCTGGAGTGTCCAGCGGAGCGGATGAGTCACGGCCCTATCGAGGCCCAGCCTTGCTCCTCTGGTTTCCGACAGGCGTCTGGGTGCTTTACAGCTGGGAGGCTGCTAGGAATTCTTCACTGGTCTCCCTTAACAGTCATGCGCTGGCCTCTGGGGGGCCTAAAACCAGCTCAGCTGAAGAGCTGATGCAAAGCATGGAACAGCAGGCACACGCAGAATGGAACCTCCATGGGATGGAAAAGTGCAACAGGGCCATGAAAAAGGGCCCGGCCATGTGTGTCTCCTCCTCTGGGCACCTACAGCTATGATCTCATCTCTCTCATGTATCAGCCCTGCAGGCAAAGTAAGGTAAGAATCAGAGAAGTTGAGCCTCTTGCTCTAGGTCACACAGCTAGGAAGAGAGTGGGGCAGGGATTAGAATCTAGACTCAAAGTCTTGTGCTCTTGTTACTGTGCCATACTGTATTCCCATGGGTTAAGTTTTTGGATGGTCTCTGGGGAATATTTAGGTAAGTTACAAGGCATGCGTATATTCAGAGCTGGAATTCCCACCCAGGTCTGCCTCCTGACTTCTGCACAGCTCTTCATTCTTCCTGGGCACCCAGCAGTGGGGATTTGTAGCAGGGCTAGTTATGGTCTGCCGCAAGGTCGGAGGCTCCCTAGCACGATTTGAATGTGATGCTTTCCCTAGTGCTTCACAGGCCCTGCTGGACTGTCATCAAGTTGACCTAGCAGGAAGGTGTGCAGCTGCGTCCGCTCATTCCAAGGCCCTCCTCCTGGCCTCTTGCTGGCCCTGACTCCCCTCCCCAGCATGACGCCATCTGCTCATCATCATGTCTGCTCATCTTTGCCAGCCGCTAAGCTGCATGCTGTACCTGTAGCACTCCTTTGCCTTAATTCTTACCGCTTTCCTGAAAAGTATTGTCCCCACTTTTCTGATGCAGAAAATGGATCTTTGAGAGCGCTACTGACTTGCCCAAGTTCACATGGCTATTCCATCAGTGGAGGGACTAGGGCAGACCCACAGGGGTGCTTTTCCCACCATCATCTCAACCCTCAGTAGAGCAGGAGCGAAGAATCAGGAGGCTTGAAGCAAGAGTGTAAAACATCAGACATCACCTTTGCCCTCAGCATTCTGGAGACTTCAAGTATCCACATAATATTTAAAATAGTAAAACCAAAGAGTGGAAGATAAGGGACCAAGATGAATACCTGGGCTGTATATTCTGTGGGTGGACAGAGCTAGCAGGTCTTCCGGGCTGATCTGGAGAGGAGAGACCAGTTTGGGGCCTGCTTCCAGCCACTTCTCCATCTCCCCAACTTTCCATTGCCAGAGGAGAAGCTCAGCCAGCCTGAAAGTGTGAGCGCTTCATCTGCTGGCAAGGGGGGAGGAGACAAATCACTTTAAACGTGCAAAGAGTTTTTTACCACTCTCTCCCTTCTCGTCGTTGTTTATTCTGGAGATAAAAATACAGACAATGGGAAAGTTATTCCATGGAGAGGACCTGGCAACATAGTTTTAAAATATACTTACTTCTTCTTCCCCAGTCTCCTTTACCTTCTCCTATTGCATTTATTGTGAACAGAGCCATTTCCAAGAAGTGATGTCAGGTAGTGGTGTTCAGGTGGTGACTATGACTGCTGGTGTCTGTCTCCAGGTGCACTTGTGTCTGGCAAGTCCAGTAGGATGATCTCACTTCTGCCAGTCCAACTGAAATCACCGATATATTTGTATCATACATTTTGGCATGTGAACATCCAGTCTTGGGCATTCTATAAGTTGAATAACCTGAGGGAATTAGAATAGAAGTTCATTTCCAAATAATTCCTCCAGTGGAATCCCTTGAATTAAATTTAGTCCCCTGATAAGAGTCGGGTCAAAGTGGAGCTCTTCTGGTTTTAGGGGACAGGATTTGGGACAACACAACCTTAGAATCTGGGCCTTTGAGGGAGGTTGAGAACGCACTGGGGTAGTTGACTAGAAGGCCATTTCTAGAGCTAATATTTTAAAAATTTACTATCTTACATTATTCTCCTCTGTTTTGTGCTTGTGGCTGGACTTTTCTGGGAGCCAGTATCAACTGTGTGGGCAGAGACATTCTTTTACATTTATGTCGTTGCACACAGTAGGAACACAGCAGCAGATTGGTACCCAGTTGAATTTCATTCTGTATCCCCACTAAAATCAAGTGTTTGCAGCAGTTTGTCTGGCAGAGAGAGCCAATAGCCATCAGTCTTGATGTAACATCTATTCCGCATCCTCGTAGAGCCGGCCATGAGCCTTGCTGTCTCTCCTTCTTTGCCATCTGTAAAGGCAAATCTTTGCCCAATAGGATGAAATGAGAACGAAATCCTCATTTGGAAGTCCCCTCTGTAGAGCTGTGTTCTTGAATCTTTTCCATCCCTAGGTACTATCAGGGAGAAATGCAATTCATTGTCAAGAATTTATTGAAACTTACACAGTAATAGACAAGCAGAGAGCCAAATAATGAGTGAACTCCCATTCAGAATTGCTACAAAGAGAATAAAATACCTAGGAATACAACTTACAAGGGCTGTGAAGGACCTCTTCAAGGAGGACTACAAACCACTGCTCAAGCAAACAAATGGGAAAAAATTCCATGTTCATGGATAGGAAGAATCAATGTCATGAAAATGACCATACTGCCCAAAGTAGTTATAGATTTCAATGCTATTCCCATCAAGCTACCATGGAGTTTCTTCACAGAATTAGAAAAATACTACTTTAAATTTCATATGGAACCAAAAAGGAGCCTGTATAGCCAAGACAATCCTAAGCAAAAAGGACAAAACTGGAGGCATCACACTACCTGACTTCAAACTACACTATAAGTAACTAAAACAGCATGGTACTGGCACCAAAACAAATATATAGATCAATGGAACAAAATAGAGGCCTCAGAAATAACACCACACATCTACAACCATGTGATCTTTGACAAACCTGATACAAACAAGCAGTGGGGAAAGGATTCCCTATTTGATAAATGGTGCTGGAAAAATTGGCTGTCCGTATGCAGAAAACAGAACTGCACCCCTTCCTTATGCCTTATGCAAAAATTAACTCAAGATGGATTAAAGACTTACACATAAAACCTAAAATCATCAAAACCCTAGAAGGAAATCTAGGCAACACAATTCAGGACATAGGCATGGGCAAAGACTTCATGACTAAAACACCAAAATCTATTGCAACAAAAGCCAAAATTGACAAATGGGATCTAATTAAACGAAAGCACTTCTGCACAGCAAAAGAAACTATCATGAAAGTGAGCAGGCAACCTACAAAATGGAAGAAAATTTTTGCAATCTATCCATCTGACAAAGATCTAATATCCAGAATCTACAAAGAACTTAAATTTACAAGAAAAAAACAACCCCATCAAAAACTGGGTGAAGGATATGAACAATATCCTTATTACAATAGCAAAGACTTGAAACCAACTCAAAAGCCCATCAATGATAGACTGGATAAAGAAAATGTGGCACATGTACACCATGGAATACTATGAAGCCATCAGAAAGAATCAGTTCATGTTCTTTGCAAAGACATGGATGAAGTTAGAAACCATCATTCTCAACAAACTAACACAGAAACAGAAAACTAAGCATTGCATGTTCTCATTCCTAAGTGGGAGTTGAACAGTTAAAACACACAGAGACAGGGAGGGGAACGTCACACACTGGGTCCTGTTGGGGGTGGGGGGTAAAGGGAGAGAGAGCATTAGGACAAATACCTAATGCATGGGGGGCTTAAAACCTAGATGACAGGTTAATAGGTGCAGCAAACCACCATGGCACATGTATACCTATGTAACAAACCTGCACATTCTGCACATGTATCCCAGAACTTAAAGTAAAATTTAAAAAAAAAGTACTACTTGATTTCAAAAACAGAATTTATTGAAACTATTTGTTTTAGGCACTATATTAAATGCTGAGATATGAATACATGTAAACTGATCCTGAGATTATGAATACATGTAAACTGATTCAAGGGCTGTTCAGTGCATGTGGTAGCAGTAGGCACTTGAGGGAGGATGAGAGGGTTCTAAGATGTGGTAATGAGTTCTCAGCAGGTGGAGAATAGGCTGCAAGGACTTTATTCTGAAAGGGACAAGGAACTTGGTTTAAAGGATAAGGAATAAAGGAAAGAACATATCAGGCAAGGGAAATAACATGAACCAACGCTTGCAGGCATTGCTGTGCCTGCCTTTTTTCTTGAGGTTGCACAGTGGTCTGGGGTACTTGGAGTATTAGGTTTCTTAGAGAAAGTACCTGGAGATGATAGTGGCCAGAGAGTTTGGAGCCCAAGTGGGAAAGGCCATATGAGCTACAGGATGATGAGTTTTTTTTCCACGAGGGGAAATTTATGGTCACTGTTTAGTTTTAGGAAGATCAGTCTGATGGCATTTTAGAGAGTAGATATTAGAGTGAGGAGAAAGAGGGCTCTGTTGTCTTTGGGAGTGATTGTGGGAGCCCAAACTAAGATGGCATGATTTTATTTTAAATGAAAGAAAGGAAGAGGGTGGATACCAGAGATTTCGGAAGTAAAATTAACAAACCTATATCAAATGTGATGGTTGAGAAAAAGAAATTAAGGAAGAGGCCACATTTCTGGTTTGAGAAGCTGGAGGGAGACAGGAACTTGTTATTGAAATTGGAGTTGGGTGAAGAATGGGCACCTTGGTTATGGGAGGTGGAGCTGAGGTTGTAATGTGTTGAGTTTGAGGCATCTGTAGGTCATCCAAATGGGACATCCGGTAATGAGTTGAGCTCAGGGGGAAGGCCAGGTTCATGGGTGGTAGCTGACTGCCTGGCTGTGGCTAAACAATCCAGGGATCACTTGAAAGGCAGAAGAGAAACACCAACAATTAAAAAGGAAATAGAAAGGAAGATCAGGAATGCAGAAGGAAGAACCGGAGGAAGTCCTGCCTTCTCTTCAAAGCTTCCTAGGAAGAAGATCTGCCAATCAGAAAGCAGCCTGTCAGTTCTGTGGCAATAGAAACCCATCACCTTCCTGTGTCCTGGGGCTTCCCTAGAAAAGTCTTGGCTGGGTGGAGCACTGGCAAGATGAAGGACAATGCAAAAGAAAGCCAGGTGGTTCTGCGGAATTGGCTGTCTTTGGGCCCCTCACTGGCTTCCCTTGGAGAGAGGTGAACTGCTGGGCTCCAAGCACTGGAACTAATTGAGAGAGCTGTTTAACTTAAACACATCACCCCAGCTGCGCCGTGGCTGGGCCCCTGGTGTCATGTTGACAGCCGCTAGCCGATTAAAGGTGCAGCTAGACTGGCGAGGCACAGTTCTCAGGAGCTGCTATTAAAGCATTTAATAGCAGGACTGTAGTTAATAGTTAGCAAATGTTTTATGAACAGGTTCCCCATGCTCTGTGAAGGCTGATTCAGTCTATTCAGAATGGAATTGCTTTCCCCTATTAAGCTTAGGAGTGTATAATCAGTTCTTTCCTTCCGCTGAAGGATTTTCTCTCTAGCAGGAATGGGACATTGGCCCTGTGTAAGTTAAAAAGGGCTTATTCTGAAGAAAGCCCCTGGTCATGGGCTTGTGTGTATCCAGGGATCTTGTGTGGATTTTTGACAAAGTGGAGACCAGAGTGACTCGTTTCTTTTGGGTGGAGATAAACAATCTGGAAAAGCTGAAGGGTCATGATAGATTCTGCTCAGCTTGGTAGAGAAAACCCTGACCTGGGACCTCTTTGGTTCTGGTCCTGGCTGGGGTACTGGTTTCCTTCTCAGCCTGGGCAGGCCACACAACCTTCCTGCCTTTGGTCTCTTCACCTGTGAAGTACTGGTAATAACATCTTTTTTTCTCTCTGTTGATTGTAGAAATTAGTGACTGTGAAGCATATCTAGTGCAGTGAGTGGAAAGGGATTGGGATGAGATAAATACTAAACATTCAAGGAGAGTTGGGAATTTCCATAGAAAGAGTAGGGGAAATTTAATTTGCCATTGTTTTAATCTGCTTGGGCTGCTATAACAAAATAAACTAGGTGGGTTCTAAACAGCGGAAGTATTACTCACAGTTATGAAGGCTGGGAAGTCCAAGATCAAGCAGTCCGTGTCTGGTGAGAACCTGCTTTCTGGCTCATAAACAGAGCCTTCTTGCTGTGTCTCTACATGGTAGAAGGGGTGAAGGCTCTCTTTTGGGGCTCTTTATCATTTTTATTTTGTAAAGCATTAGACTATTTCTATTTGAATAGAAATGGGCTGTGATTTCTGTTCTTAATTCAAGGAGAACTAACACTGTTTTTTCATTCATGACAAATGGGCAAGGAGGGTGGAGCCACAAGGCTGGCTTAGTTTCCCCTATAAAGCCAAGGCTTAAGAAATATTGTCCCTGGGGAAATAAGGAGATTCAGATTTTCAACCCTCCAACTTGTACTTAAACAGATGTTTCTTTTATCTGTGTGCCTTTTACTGAAATTATTAATACTAAATCACACACCGAAACCACAAACACTCAATGGCTAGTAATCACCCATCGAAACCACAAATGCTCAATGACGAGTAGGCAGATGACCGTATCTCTTCAATGCCTTTTCTGTTTCTCAGTGGGACTCTCTAGCCCAAAACTGCTGAAGGAGCAGGGTTTTGGTTGAGCCATTTGTATCTGCTATCTTGTATCTTCTATTGAAAAAGAATTTGAGATATTGCTTAGAAAACTTGACAACTCAGCCTGGTTCTGGTATTTGGCAGATAACTGACTTTGGACAAGTCTCTTAATATCTCTGAACTTTGTCTCATCCAAAAAAATAAGTGGTGTCATAAGGCCCATTTTATAATGTTGTGGAGATCTCATGGGACATTGTATATAAAACCTCTGTGCATGTGCCAGATGTGGGGATTCTTGGCCAGAGTGGAAAAGGAGGTAAATGAAGAGGAAATCTAGCAGTACCATCTAGTGCCCTAAGCCCACATGTCTTATCTCTTTCTCCTGAGGCCAACCTGACCTCTTCCTTTCTCCTTCTGGGGGGCAGCCTACTGACTGCTGAGTGCTTCTGTGGGCAGAGGTCTTGGAGCCCTTAGTCCACCCAAATACTTCCCCTAAATGATTCTGACCCTGCAGGCCAAAAGATGTGCTAGATGTGTTTACTAAGAATAAACTGCAGAGCAGCCCATCCTCAGAGCCCAATACCAGCCTACAATGAAAGCAGACTCACCGAGAATGCCCTTGCCAGGCACCCTGCTCCCTGCTTGACTCGCACTGTCCCACCTAATCCTCCCAGCCCAGGCCACTGGGAGGTGGGCACTGTGGCTCCCTTTCCATGGGCTGGGACCCTGAGACTCAGAGAGGTGAAATTACTTGCTCACGTAGCTAGTGAAGGTCACATAGCTAGTGAAGGGCTGTGCCAGTGGGGGCCCTGGTGGGAAACAGCTGGTGAAAGCAGTGAGGGTGACTGAGGGGACTTTCGTGGAAGGGACTTTTTTTAAAAAGCTCTGTGGGCAGAGGTAAGAGAATCTGCTCAGGGACTAACACTAGCAGAAAGCAGTTACCACCTAGGGCTGGGGGGCAGGGCAGGGAATGGTGTTACTGGTGGAGGAAGCCACCCTGGAGCCCTGGCAGAGGCCCCGACAGGAGCTGTAACTACCAGGGGTGTGGTGTTGAGCAGGAGGAGGTGAGGAGTAAATGCCTTGTCTTTCTTTCCTCCCTCCTTAAGGTCTCCTGCAGGTGCCTCCAACCAGCTGAGGCTGAACCCAATCCTAAGCCAGAGGGCTGAGAGCCCAGGGGGATGGGTTAGTAGTGCTCAGCTTCCTAAGCTCAGGGAGAGGTGGAAAAGGTCAGAGGCAACATATGGGGGAAGGGGCTTAGGGAGCATAACCATCATGCAAACCTAAGCCTGACAGCAATCAAAATCAGGCCCATTGCCATCTCACTAAGCTGAGCTAGCGTTATCCACTTTTAGATAGAGTGTAGTTGTCACATGGTGATTTCAAGCTGGATGAATAAAAACAGTAAAGCACCTGATTTTTACCCCTGGTGACTGTGAGAAGGGCTGCTCACAACTCGTGAGAAGTTGCTTCTTGTGTGGTCCTGGAGCCAGGCTTGGTGCCTTAGCTGCTAAGCTGGGTCTCTCAGGCTTGCCTCTAGCTTTACATTTGCACAATGCAGCTGTTGCAGGCATTATATATATAATATGTTATATATATATATATATATAAATTTCAACTTTTATTTTAGATTCAGGAGCATACATGCAGGTTTGCTGCATGAGGTATATTATGGGATGCTGAGGTTTGGGATACAAATGATCCCATCACCCAGGTAGTGAGCATAGTACCAAATAGTTTCTCAATCCCTGCCCCACTCCCTCCCTCTCCTGTCTAGTAGCCCCCAGTGTCTATTGTTGCTGTCTTTATATACATGAGTACCCAATGTTTAGCTCACACTCATAAGTGAGAACATACAGATTTCATTTTCTGATTCTGGGTTAATTTGCTGAAGATAATGGCCTGCAGCTGCATCCACGTGGCTGCAAAGGACATGATTTCATTCTTTTTTTGTGGCTGCATAGTATTCCATTCTGTATATGTACCAAATTTTCTTTATCCAATCCATTGTTGATGGGCACCTAAGTTGATTCCCTGTGTTTGCTACTGTGTGTAGTGTTGCAAGTATTTTGAAATGTTTTTATCCTGTCACTACCTTGAAACTGCAGCAGTTGTTAGACCTGCTGCTAGGTCTTGTTTAATGCATCAGTGAAGAAACACATGTATTACTATATCATAAGTTTAAAAAATATTTTGAAATACCCAATTTCAATATGGTTTGTTTTCTTTATAATACTACACATTTTATTTTTTGCATTTATAAGTGCTATTCTGAGAAGGGATGCATAGGCTGCCCCATGGCAGGCACACACAAAAGACTCAGAACCCCTGGGCTGGATGATTTCAGACCCTGATACATTGACCTGGATCATAGGCACTAGATTGTGGTGGGTGATGGCTCAGTGATCGGGGTCACAATTCCTGGCCAGGGGCTCCCCATGCTCTGAGGTCGAGGAACTTGGACCAACCTCCAGGAGTATGCCTGTGATGGTTTTTGGCTTTTTCTGTGTCTGGTTTCACTGATCTAAACGCTGGTCCTTTTTTATGACCACCGTTTTGAGGCAAGTGTCCTGCAAAAGGAGAAGTGAGAACAGATGAGCCTGAACCTACCAAACGGATAACGGTAAACCAGAAGATGATCGCCTTCAGCTTGGCGTTTTCTCAAAGTGGGATCCACTCATCACTCGCCTACTTTGGAAACACTTGGGAAGCTTCTTAGAATGTAGGCTCCCACAGTGTCGCCCTCAGTCCTGCTGAATCAGCATTTTGGGGACAGAGCCTGGGGATCTGCATTTCATGAGCTTCTTGGGTGATTTGGGGCACACTGATGTTTGAGAACCAGAACTACTGCTGTAGATTCCTTGTGCCCCTGGGACTTTTAATTTGACTCTAAGTTCAAAGTTTGAATTGAATTTTAAACAACATACCGAGTTTTCTAAACCAAGCTGCACTCTGGTCGGATTGAAAGAATGCAAATGAAGAGAATCATTGCTTTTAGCACTGTCCAGGTCTCTTTTTGCTCCTGTCCAGCATTACTAGAGGTCCTGTTATCAGACTGAGCTATGGCTGCTGTCCTCTCTGGCTGGGCTACTTTGCATAAGAGAAATAAAGCAGCCAGTCACCATGCTAGCAGGGTCTTTCTCTCGCTGCCCTGGAAGGCAGGAGAAGTAATGTTTCTATTGTTCAGTCCTTTTCAAGTGGTTACTCTAGGGATCCGTTGCCAAGGACTGGCCAGTGGGGATATGCTCTCCTTTCACTGAGCCTACTCAAAGCCCTCTCCTTATAACAGGGGGCTCCTGCCAGGACCCAGTGCCCTAGTTGGATCAGTGGCACAGACACTTGGTAGCAGGGGCACATCAGAGCTCAGAGATCAAATAATAGCATAATAGCCCCTTTGACCTCCGGTAACTGGAGTTGACCAGTTGACCTGGACTGTTCTATTTTTCCTCTGAAGTTTTGCATTCCAAGGCCAGTCATTTGATCAAGTGAAATGACAAGCCTGTGGTTTTATATAGCGCCTTTAATTCAAGTGTTTAAAGTGCTATTCAAAGGTCAGTGCTTCCAAAGGGATAAGTGCCCATGCCATTTATGTTTTTTAAAATATTAGGATAAATGAAAAGCAGTATGCTGGCGCCCCACTGATGAGTTTACACTTTCCAGATCTTCATTAGTGCTTCTGAAGATTGCCAGCATTATATAGATGATCCATTTGAGAGCAGCGAGCCTGCAGATACACAGTATCTGTGCTGCGAATAATAATTCCAGCTTTCGTTTAAATTGCTCCTTCTCCAGAGCATGATTTCTTTTATGAGCAATATTTTTATGGCCTAGTCTCATCCTCCTTTGCTCAGATGGTTTAGTGGGCTGAACTCTGGCCCGGGTTTCCTCTGTATGACCTCTAGCCTCAACCTAGCCACCCAGGAAATAGGTGGCTATTCCCAGTCTCTTCTCTCCCAGGAGAACCCTTTAGTTCTTTATATATTTTGCTCCATGGTGTTGAAAGATGTTACCCACTAAATAAATGGCTCTGATGTTATTATGATGCTTTTGTTTTTCCACTTTTAATAATCAAAGTATATTTTCTAATTAGAGTTTCTGATTAGCATGGGGACCGGTAATGCTGAGTTGATATCATTCCAGTCAAAGGCAAAGAAATGTGACATTTTGTTTTTCCTGTGGGACTTTGTCAAGGATAAGCAAACAAATGAAGCCTGTTAGGCTTCGGAATATATTGAAAATAGCTTGTAGTGACCTGTTAGGACATTCAAGGGCCCCTGGAGGTTGGAAACTACAGGGTTAGTGTTCTTTCTGTTCATTCACTTGCTTATTCATTTGTGCAGCGAACCTGGTTGGAGTAGGTGCTGTGCTGGGTGCTGGGGTGTCGTGTTGAATGGGACAGACAGGAATCTGCTCTAAGTGGAGAACAGATGAACAAGCAAGAAAAGACCAGGCATGGACAAATGCCATAGTAACAATGAAAGAGGATGCGGGGACAGAGGTACAGGCCACTTTAGATCAGGCAGTTGGAGAAAGATTCGCAGAGGAGGGGACATTTATGATGAGACTGGAATGACAGGTAGGAGTCAGCCATGCTAAGATTATCTTTGGTGGCATCGACAGAATGACCAGAGTAAGCTCACACATATGTAAATGTGCTTTCAGTCTCATCTCAAACCACTTTTGAAAAAAATCAGTGCAGCCATTAAATAGACAGCTTACCCTAGGGGATCAAAGCACACGCTGGACTTCCTGGAAGTGGCCCGTTTTGTCTTAACTCTCTCCCTAAGCAACTCGTGATCTCCTTGCAGGCAAGGATGCTGACTTGCTCTCCCTGATAGCCACAGAGCCGAATGCAGTGCCTGGCACAGAGGAGGCCTTCCTGGATGAATGAATGAGGGAGTGAACTGTGTGGATGTTCACTTTCTTTGGGTTTTGCATAACGACACTATAGTGGGGTTCTTGCCAAACAACGGCAGGGGCTCAAGGGTGTGTAAGGTCTGGTCAGAGAAGCCCACAAGGGGCTTACCAACCTTGATCAGACTTACTTAAATGCTATGATCTAAAGACCAGCATGAAGAAAAGATGTAGTCTTCGGTAAAATATGAATGCCCTGCTTTGTCTCTCATTAGAAAGCATGGATGCCGCGTAGTGAAGAAGCCCTTGTAGTCAGAAGCTAAGTATGTGTGGACTTCGAGCTCCTGGGAAGCAGCAATAGGACGATCTAGTAGTGGAAGCAGAAAACTGCCTTTTCTTGGTGGCAGGACCATCCTGGGATTCAGGCTAAAAAATGGAACAGGTGCCTCAGGGGAAGTGGTGAGATTTCTGGCATGGCACGGTCCCTGGCTGCATTTTTGTCGGCCTTATTTTGAAGGGTGGTCTTGGTTAGAAACCAGACTTAGCTAAGATCTGAACCATGGCTATCAGGGTTGAAGCTGGGCAGAGCAGGAGGGCATGACAGGGCAGGTGGGGGAAGACTGGGATTGAAGAAGAGTCCCATTCACCTGGGTGGAGAGTTCACCCAGCTGCAGGTGCTAGCCAGTGAGTTGGCACCTATAAGTGCAGGATTCTGGCATTGTATTCTTTAGTCTCGGATCTACCAGATGAAGTGACTGACTGCCGCCCCCCCGGCTCCCCAAGTCAGGGTTCTCTACTTATTATGTTGGGGTATAGGCACTGAATGTGAGGACAGGCAAAGAATCTGGCATTATCAGGCAGGTCCCAGGCCTCAAAGGGGTGCCCAGTGGAACACCAGCACCGGCATAAAGTTCCAAGAAATGCCACCCAAGACTAGGGCCTGGGGACAAGTGAGCTGTTTGGAAGCCTGGGGCTCTGCTTTCGTGTGAGGCCAGAGCTGGTTAAACCCCTTCTGCCTCAGCTTAGGGTTAGGCTGGGCTGAGTGAGTCGCTCCAGCTATGAGGAACTGCGACGAGGCACTCAGAGGCTGGTGACAAGCAAGGAATGCTACTGTAGCCCTCACGGCTCTCCTCCTTTGGAAGGAGGGACGCCAGATGAGATATAGAACACACAGTTCTATTTCCATTTCAGAGAAACAACAAATAATTTTTATTACATATCTCAAATATTGCATGAGTTGTTTTGTAGTTGATCTGAAATTCAAATTAATTGGGCATCCTGTATTTTTATTTGCTAAATCTGACAATCCTCATTTGAAGGCGAAAAACGATGCTCCCAAAGAGGCCCTGGATTTCTAAAGCGCCTGCCGCCGGCGCCATCCTGTGCAGTGGAGGGTGATTGAGGCTGGAGTTGCTCTCCCGCCTCCCTGAGCACATGTCCCTTCTGGATCAGTGGTGAGCTGAGGGCAGGAGCTGGAGCGCCCGGCTGCTGTAGTGGGAAGGGGTGTCTTGGCCGAGCAGAGGAAGGATGCCCTGGTGTCCCTCAGGAGGCCAGGCTTCCATGGGGAGCAGGCCACTGCTCTTTGAAAAAGTGTCCCAAGTGCGAGTGGCATCAGCACGGGACAATGCCCAGCTTCCCACTCTGTTGTTTGATCTCTAGCGTGTGCTCTAGTGACTCCTAGGATATGACTTCTGGGATGTCATCCACCCAGCTGTCAGGGTCACATATGTTTCTGCCAGGTGAAGGTTCTGTGCTATGCAGAGTGGGGAATCCGAGGCTCACAGAAGCACAGGGAGACAAGTGACTTGGTACCATGGGAAGCGCTGATGCTGCAGCTCAGACCTCTGGACCCCTAGGTCAACTTAGAGTCCACAGGCCGGGGCAGTGTCCTGGGTGCTACTTCTGACTTTGCTGCAGAGGACATTCAGGCGAAGGGATGCCTCAGGATTATCATCCTGTTCCTGCTGGTGGTCCTTTGGAGTGCCATCAGGTAGCTCAACACTCAGTGGGGTATTTCCTTGGCAGGTGGCATATTTGGGTCATCACTGAGGAAATGCTGTTAGCCCAGGGCTCACACGACTGGGGCAGGAAGTTGAGCAACATGTTGTTTTTAAGCTGAAAATGAGTTGCCTGGGTGGAGGGGAGGGGAAATGTCCACTAAGCTATTCCTGAAATCTTTGTCACTTGCTGTCACTTTTGAGTACAGGGAAAGACATCCTCTAAGACAATCAATGTGAAGTCTTTATTTTGGTGATTTTGAGTGAGGAAGCAGTGGAAACCCCAGTAGAGGGTGTCCCAGGCTCTGAACCCACAGAGACGGTCGCAGCAGGGCAGCAGAGAAGGGGCCTCTGACCCCTGCCCATGCTCTCTGGGCCCTCTGCTTCCCTGGTGTTAGTCAGGTTTCTCCCAAGAAACAGAGCCAGTACGAGAGAGAGCTGGACTGGGAGTAGCGGGCACAGCAGACCAAGATGGTGCAGCAAGAAGGCCTGACGGTGAATGCTCTGTGTCCACTGGGCTAGGCTGCGGTGTCCAGTCGCTTGGTGGAGCACCAGGCTAGATGTTGCCGTGGAGGCATTCTCGTTTAAGGCATTGGTTCACGCAACTGCAGGGACTGGCAACTCTGAAATCCAAAGGTCCGGCCAGCAGGCTGGAAGGGCAGGTGAGAGATGGTGTAGTTTTCTGGCAAGCTGAAGCTCAGGGATTCTGTATTGCAGCCTTGAGGCAAAATTCCTTCTTTGAGAAACCTGAGACTTTGCTCTTAAGTCTTTCACTGACTGGGTGAGGCCCACCCACGTTATGGAATGTAATCTGCTTGACTCAAAGTCTATTAACTGCAACTGGTAATCACAGCTAAGAATGCCTTCACAGCAACATCTAGGCTGGTGCTCCACCGAACAACTGGCACTGCAGCCTAGCCCAGTGGATGCAAAACATTCCCCGGCATGCCTTCCCGTGGCACCATCTTGATCTGCTGTGCCCGTTACTCCCTGACTGTTGCCTTAAATGAGAAGAGAGCCGAGGAAGGGCGTAACCACATGTGCCCACAGACAGAAATTTGGGGGCATTGCAGCAGGCCAGAAGGTTTCCACCCTGTTCATTTCATTGCCTCCGTCCAGTGGACTTTCTTGCCCCGAAGGTGTTCTCTCCGAGATGGCGCAGCGTCTCTTGGCCTGATGCCTTTACTTGTGTCTCTGGGAGAGGAACGTCCCCTCTCTGCCTTCTGCCCCTCTCCTCTTTAGTTATAATTTGGTCGTGACTTGCAGGCTGTCTTTCTGGTGAGGTCCCACACAGGGAAGTTCCCCATGGGTGTTGTGCTATCCCCAAATGCCAGCAGCTGTCATGGAGAATCCGTCAGCTCCAAGAAGGCTGCACATTCGCTATTTGAAAAAAATAAACTTTTTACTTTATAATGATTTTATAAAGTAAAAATAAAGAGAATAGGGAGTTTCTACACACCCCTCATCCAGTTTCCCCGGAAGTTGTCGTCTTAGGTTACCGCGGCACATTGTCACAAGTAAAACAGCAGCACAGGTGCCTCACTGTTCGGATTTTACTAGTTTTCCTCCCGGTGCCCCTTTCTGTTCATGGAGCTGGTCCAGGCCCCCACTTTGCATTTAGTGCTCCTTCCCTTTCGAGGCAGGTTTGTCTGCCTGCCACTTGCTCCTTCTCACTCTGCCCCTTTCCATTCCTCCCTCCACTCCTCTCCAGTCTGCACCACACTGACCAGAAGCTCCTGGTGATGCCTGTCCATCTGTGTTCAGAGGCCTAACCCAGGGCTCTCTTCCCTCTTAACATGCTGGGAAGAAGGGAGCTGCCTCGGCCGCTTGGTAAATATTTTACAACAGCTAATGGAATCAAGTTGTTTACTCTGCAGGAAACAGAAAGACATTAGTTAAGGAAAGTAACAAGCTGGCTGTTGCTGATGCTTCAGGTTTAGTGAGAGGCCTGGGAGCTTGAATGATTTCCACTTAAGGAGTAGTCATACTGGCCCACAGCTAGAACATCCCAGAAGATTCACTTCTGCTTTTTCTTGGGGCAGGACTCTGGCCACCAAAGCCCCGAGTGGCCAGGACAGGGGAGCAGGGTCTATGTGGCCTCAGACTCACTGGGGACTTGCCAGGCCGCTGCTTAGCTCTGTCCCCTAAGTGTCTCTGTTGCAAACCACATTCCCAGATAGGTTTCTCATTAGTCTTTTCCTCCTTAACTGTCTCTCCCAACCTATTTCCTTTGGGGGCGTCCACTGCAGGGCTGTGGACCCCATCCTGAATCTGTGATGCCTGCTGTCTATCAGAACTCCATGTCCCGTACCCATCACCATGGCCCCCTGCCCCTGAGGACCATGCCTTTCTTGTCTATCATGAGAAGGATGGCACTCAACACATGACCCAAACAGAGTGGGACGGGACTGTTCACCATGGTCAGAGAGTCTGGGAACCCATGCGTCTCCATCACCGCCCATTGCATTTATTTTCCATTCCTCTGGCCCTCTCACTCCTACCTCTTGTTCCCATACTTTTCCATACGTTGCCCCCCAAGAATTTCATTTCACAGAAGAGTGAAATAAAAATGTTTATTATTTAAACCAAGGCACATAAAGGCTGCCGTAAATTGTCTTGATGCTGTTTACAAGCTATGCATTGTAGTAAACTTTAATGTGAAGTCAGAAGGGAATCAGTGAGGGAGGGCTGAGCAGAAGCCCCAAAAAAGGGGAGATGGATTTTACAGACTACAGATTTGTGGTTGGGTCCCCTCCTTCTAGCCAGGCCACTTGTCTGCCACTCTGAGAAGAGCTGCCTGCCTTGGTCCTCCCTGCTTTTCCCTGTGGCTTCTTCTACTTCCCAGTTTGACATTTCCCCCAGCCTCTGACCTCCACCCTTACCCCCTGCCATACACATCATGAGTCTTGGTATTCTCCATCACCTGAGGGCCAGCAAATGAGCTTTCAGGATGTTTCCATGCTCTGGCCTAGAAGGCACACTGGCCTGGCTGTCCCCTGGTGACCAGGGAGCCCAGCAGCTGAACCAGCTGAGCTCTGGCTTGGAGTGCTCAGGAGCCCTGAACACTGGACTGGACTTTGGAGATGGCCAAGGAGCCTTGGGTCATCTTTCCGGATGGTTTTGAGCAGAAATCATTCCTGCTTTGGGCATTTAATAAGTGTGAACTTGCATGGGATACCATAGAATGCACTGAAGACACAGAGCCCACCCCTGAATAAGGGGAGTCCAAGATAGATGACACCAAAGAAGATGGACAGACATCCACATCTGTAGTAGAGCAGATGAGGACTGAAAGGAAAGCATGCAAATAGGTCAGGGTGTTATGCTGTAGAGAATCGCTGGATAAAATACATGTTATGGAAACTGGAGGGACTTGCAAGGCAAGAAAGGGGGGTTTCTGAAGACAGTGTGCTCTCTCCCTTGTCATTCACGAGGAAAGGCTGGTTGGACAGGGCAAGGGGGAAGGAACGGAGGTGGGACTGAAGGTCGGAAGGGACATTTGGCCAGCGACGGGCCCCTGTGGGAATGAGCAGGTCAGGCAGAGGGCACTGGCTTGAATCCTGATGAGTGGTGGGGAAGTCAAGTTCAGTCCCTGATCTCAAGGATGTGGGGCACTTCTCTGGGGTTTGGGATACAGAGTTGACCTGGGCTACAGTGAAGAGAGCAATGACAGCAGCACAGAGCAAGGAGATCACATAGAGCTCCTGGCACATCATGTGGGCAAGGGAGAGAGGTGAGACGTGGCTTCAGTGGACAGTTCAGCCTGGAGGGGTAATGGCAGAACTCTGTAGAAGGATGCTGAGGTTGCTGCTGCAGGGAGGCAGGGGAGGAAGGAGTGGGGGCGGGGAGGCAGGTGAGG
>PVKP010040439.1:0-19477 GCA_004027715.1 Plecturocebus donacophilus
GTTTCATCTCAAGCATCTCCTAGAAAACAGTCTTACTAGTTGTATATGAAGGAAACAAAGACAAGTATACAATCTCTCACTTTCTCTCTCTCTCTCTCTCTCACACACACACACACACACACACACACACACACACTTTTATCACAACTAATACACAAAGACTACCAAATACTGCAGGGCAGCTCATTTTTCTACTATGTAAATTCAGCTTCCTGGACAGACCATTTCTGCTTTTCTTGTAGAAGTATTTTAGAAAATGTTAATCTTGGTTCCCACATTAGGTTGCATGCTTCCAACTTAAAAGTTTCCCACAGGAAAAGAACTTCACAGGGAATTGTGAGGCTAGGAATTACCTCTGAAACTCCACCTCACTTAGTTTACATGTGTTCATGTTTTTCAACTCCTCATCTGAATAAAGCAAAGTGCAGGCTGATTTTAATAAACCCAATCAAAATGAAGCTGAAGCGGTATGAACTTTAAAGCTGCTGATTCACAGCATCATTCATCTTCACTGGAGACTATGAAATCAGTAACCACTGCAATGAGAAACCATGCTTTATTTATACAAGAACTTTGCAAATATCCTTATCTTCCAGTTTACAGTCTAGGCTCATTTATCAGAACTCAAAGGCTGAGCGGAGCACCTCGTTTCTTCAATCATCACTTGAAAGATTGGGGAGGGGCACACCGTGTTAACAGACTTGTGTTTTTGCTATGAAAAAGGTAGTCTTTCCTCTGTTCCAGAACACAATTAGGATCTTACCGTACTTCCCTGCACTGGACCCTGAGAAAATATCTACTTGTGATTAAAACATGGCAAATACATTCTAGACATATGAGTTTACAAAAAAGCCCCTTCAATGTAATGAACAAAACTGAATGAGTTAGCTCAGCTGTTCCTAAGCTATGGGCTGTGGAGTTACTGCAAGGGATCTGCAATCCTTATAAATCACTTTCTAAACTACTAAACAGTGTCTTGTCCATATTTAAATATATGCATATGCTGTTATGACTAGTAAAATATTCAGATATATAAAATGATTCTTGAATTCTTAGATTTTGACAGTATACACTGTATTCAAACAACACACTGAGAAACTGTTTCATCTCAAGCTCTCTCCTTTATGCACTCTTGCTAAATGTCTTTGATGAAATGCTACAATATACACTTCTCACCTCCAGACCTCACATGATTTTCAGTCAGCCCAAAATGCTTTTCCCAACCTTCTCATGGCCAAGCCCTAAAATTTCATTAAGTCTCAGCTTAAATGTTATTTCCTTTGAAAAACAGCCTTGATACCCTCCCTGTCCTTACATTCCTGACATACTGTTTCAAATTAGCCTTTATTATGATTGTTAACAGACTAAAAATGATTAATTCTCATACTCCCAGTGCCTAATACAATGACTAGCATATAGAAGGCATTCAACTATTCAGTGCAGAAGCAAAAGGGAAAAATGGAAGGCTTTGTGGAATCTTTACCCCTTAAAAAGACCCTATAAATACACTTGAAGTTTGGGAACAACTATA
This sequence comes from Plecturocebus donacophilus, assembly GCA_004027715.1. Classification (NCBI taxonomy): domain Eukaryota; kingdom Metazoa; phylum Chordata; class Mammalia; order Primates; family Pitheciidae; genus Plecturocebus; species Plecturocebus donacophilus. The sequence continues at coordinate 1,532 of PVKP010040439.1, forward strand.
TTGAGCCATTTACCTAAAGGATTTTCAAAACTAATTAAGATCTTGATATATAGACTACTACTTAACCCTCACTCACCTCTAAATCAAACTGGGCCAACGCCATGCAAAGTAGATTATTTTTTAATCACCTTCCCTCTCATCCCCCAAATATGAAGTTAACCAATATACACATAGAGGCCAGAGGCATGTGTGCATGTGCAGGCACACGCACACACACACACACACACACACACACACACACACACACACAGTCCTCATTGCCTCTTACACTTCCATTAGTCTCTCATTAGTTGTTGATAAAAGACTGACTACATAAATGATCAGGGACCTGGAGCCCTGAGTTAAAAAAAAAAAAAAAAAAAAAAAAATCCGACAAAGTGGCCTTAATAGCATGAACTGCTAGATACTATAGTGACTGGCATTGAAAATTAAAGATCTCTAGAAAGAAAAGTAAGTATTGGAGCCTGCTTTCCATTCCCCAATGTTGGTGGATGACCACCTTCAAAGTTCTGAAGTCCAAAAAAATATCTAAAAGCAGAATAGTTTAAAAAGCTTACTTGTGGTCTGAAAAGATTTTCCTAGTTCAAAAGCAATTGTACCTATTTTGATACCAAAAATGAAAAGCAATAGTGGGGAATCTTTAGATTGCCTAATGAGATCTGGAGAAACAGCTCTTAGTCCCAGTCTACATTCTAATGAGTTATGTAATAAAGGCTAATTCACTTAGCTGTATTAAGCCTCAGGCTCCTCACTTATAAAACAAAATGAGTGGCAAAAGTGCTTTCCAAAGTCCCTTTGACCTCCTAAGTGTGATGACTCTATAATCTAGGCCTTTGAAGTCTCTTGGCAATAACACCCAAGGATGTAATGATGCTTGCTAATGTTAATGTTTGGGTATTTGCAGTTGTATATGTTTTGACCACTGTCCCACTCCAAGCAGGAGATCCTAGGGCAAGAACTGTGCTGTGTCTCTTTTTTTATATCCCTCACAGTACCCATTACCTTCGAGGTACACAGATGGTTCCAAACACACTTATGTAAGTGAACTGTTCCACCACTCACACTTTCAGCTAGCCCCTCACAGATGCCTAAGATAGCAAAGAACAAGCAAAGAGAAGGAACAATACATTTTAAAAAGGTAAGGAGAATGGGAAAAAAATCTTGTATTTAAAAGGGATAGAAAGGCCTAACCATCTTCTCCCAAACAACTCCTATTTTCTTGAGTATAGACTGGTGGTATTTCAGTCTCTATGGAATCTGACCTGCTGATTAGTTACCAAGGCTAAAATTGACTGAAGTATGTATGTGAGATGATGGTCTGGGAAAGAGAGGCACTAAATTTAAGCTGACAGGAAATCAACCACTTAAGTAAAATCAGGTACAACTTTATCCAGATCTCATTTTTATGCATCCTGTCTACAAAGCATGAATGCTTACCTTACTAATTTCCCATCTCATGATGCTATCATTAATTCTCATAAAATTTAGAGAATAGGTGATGTCTCCTAATTAGAGGGTTTGCTTCTGTCACGAACTGTGACAGTCAGTGTCTGCCTTTGCCTGGAAGAAAATGAGTCACTTTTTCATTAGTAATCAAGTTATGTCCATTTTTTTAAGAGTGATCCAGAAATTCCAGGCCGTGAGTTTCAGCAATACAAGACGAAGAATCAGACACCACAAATACTGTATACAAATAGAATTAAGACAGAAAAAATAAAGTCAAGGAGGTACTGAGGTTACTTTTCAGGATGACTGAGGTTTCAGAAGGGGCAAGCTGCCCTGTAAAATAATTCCTCAAGATGTATCTGGCTTACACAACAAGAACCAGTATTTCAAAATCTTAAAGTGACAGGCAGTTAAACAACTAAGGCAGTACCATGGGCAAGGCAAGAGAATCTTAACCAACATCAAATGTTTTCCACACAGAACGGGCAGCCCTAGTTTATTCTGGATAATTGAGGGTTTGGATATGTACTGTATAATCAGAGGAAACAAGCAGTAAAGGACCTGAGCTAATTTGGGGTAACCAAAGACTTGGCTAACAGATGCTCACTCACTCTGGATCCCTCAAATGAATCAGATCTGGCCATTATGCTGGACAGAAGGTATTTGAGGTTGAGATATCTGAATTCTCAACTAAGGGAATGAACTATGCAGTATATGAAAACCAACCCTCTTCTTAGTGCCTCTGTTTTTCTATCACTTCTCTCCCAACACATAATCTTGCTCTTGCCTTAGAGAGTCTTAGGATTCTGATTTTCATTGCAAAACATGGCCAAAAGCCTACCTGCCTCTCTGTCTGGCAGAAGTACAAGAATCAAGAGTCAAGGGCAGAAAGGTCTGAGGGAGGGAGGGTAATTGCTCCCAGATGCCCCGTCTTCCTGTCCCCTGGTCCTCTCTTCACCCATACTCTAGACATTCTACTTACAAACATTCAAGTTAACATGTGCTAAAAGAATGATTTTTTAAATTACTTACCTGTCACTGTGAAACTAGATTAATTCACATACTGGTTTAGTAAAAGCTCACACAAACTGGCGTATACACAGAAGAGAGCAATCAAGATGTAGAAAACGTTCGAAACTGTGTCATTAAGAGAAAATGTTCTCACTCCTAAGTGGGTGTTGAACAATGAAAACACATGGACACAGGGAGGGGAACATCACACACTGGGGCCTGCCGGCGGGTGGGGGGCTGGGGAGGGATCGCAGGGAGTGGGGGCATTGGGGAGGGACAGCATTAGGAGAAATACTGGATATTCATGACAGGGGGATTGATGCAGCAAACCACAATGGCACATGTATGCCTATATAACAAACCTGCACTTTCTGCACATGTACCCCAGAACTTAAAGTATAACAAAAAATTTTAAAAAACAAAAATTATTAAGAAATTGATAATGATTATTACAGGAAATAACAGTCCCTTCTAGTCTCCTCAGCTCCCTTCCTCTTGCCCTTCTCTTATCTATCCATCTTCTAAGGTACCACTAATATTCAAAGAGTTAGCATCTAAGCAGTACACCAAAAGTCCTCTGATTTTACTCTTTTGTCCCACAGTAGTTTCACCTTTGTCTGATTCTCTATGGTTATTATCTGTGCCCCTCCACTGGGATATTACCGACTGTTTTATTTTACACATCTCTGCTTCATCTTCCCAGCAAGACTTCAGAAAACTGCCACCATGTCTTACACATGAGAAACTGCATTCATTATCAGACACTATCTGGGTATGTACACTTGTGAATAAAGAACTCAGGTAACTCAGGCCTCTTGAGTTTTTCTGTCTATTCACAATACCCCGTACAGTGATCAATTACAGTAGCCTGCTCAATAAATACTAGTGTGATAAAAATTAAACTTTTGTTTGAAAAGTGAGGATTCCATAGTGCTTTAGAGTTTATCTAACCTTCAATGTTCAGCATACAGGGTTATAGACAGTGACTGCAGGAAAGTGACCTGAATCTCTACAGATTAAAATCCTAAATGCTCCTATTCTACATAAATCCTAATCAGATTATTTTCTTATTCCACTTACTTTTCTCCTCATATTTATGAGAAGGCAAAAAACTGGATAGAATGCTCCAGGTGAATGTGTTCGCTGAATAATATCACCTGTCACTTAAATAATGCCTTTCTTAGTCTTTATTTTCACTTTTCTTTCATAAAACCCTTTTGGTAAAGATCAAGTAGAAGACTAGGAGAAGAGCATTTCAAGCAGAAATTAACTACATTACTTTTTCATAGGGGAAGGCTGATGAAGTCTAGGAATTGGCAATACACAGAGGACTAAATGCTAGTGAAGGTCACTGACGGAATAAATACGATCTAGAAAATGTGCAGAAATCCAAGAGAAATTTTAATTTACCTTACATTGGAGTGTAAGGAAAAACCCAACTAAGAGAAATATGAAAACAAAATACATAACACAGTCACATGTGAGCACATGTGTGCATACACACATATGTAACAGGAGGCCAGAGAGACACTAAACTTCATTCCTAACTACTGAACATTGACAGGAGGCCTAGTGAAAACTGCTATCACACTCACATATTTTTGCTAGCTTAACAAATTTTAAAGAGCTTGGAAATTTTTAGATGATTACTTTTTTTCATATTCTGATATCCCCCACTCCTTTGCTATCCTTGATAAGGGCAAGGGTATTGAAAAAATTAAAATGAAGAATTTAATTAGGCTTCTCTAGGTCCTGAAGGAGAAATAGTTCCCATTTTGCTTAGTCACAAAAAAAAGGGAGGAAAAAAAAAATCCTATGTGAAATTAATGGTGCTAACAAGACATACCTGAACAATAAGAAACTTCATACAATATTATGATTAACCTGGAGACTGTGTTGAAAGAAACCTACCTAAATTCACATCTATTAATGCCAGGTTGCAGGACTTTTGTTGATTTAATTTCTTGGCAGTTACCCAAGACAGCTAAAAGGATACAGGCAGAATCTAAGAACCAGATTTTCCCACTTCTTCACTGAATACTGAAATATATAAAGGCCCCACTGAAAGAATAAAAATCAGTTGAAAAGAGTATGGGAATTACGTTGCTATGTGTTTAGAAGCTAGTAATTGGCCAGGTACAGTAGTTCAGGCCTGTAATTCCAGTCCTTTGGGAGGCAGAAGTGAGAGGATCACTTGAGCCCAGGAATTCAAGACCAGCCTGAGCAACATGTGAGACTGTGTCTTTAAAAAGTTTAAAAATGGGAGACTGAGGCATGAGGATGACTTAGAGCCCAGGAGGTGGAGGCTGCAGTGATCCATGATGGCTCCACGGCACTCAAGCCTGGGCCACAGAGGGAGATGCTAGTAACCAAGATTTCCTTTACAAAAGACGCCTTAGGGACACATCATATTTGATAAAGGATTTTGATAGGACATAAGTATTAACAAGAATCACTTAAGAATGACACTGCTAAAGGGACCAGATATCAAGTCCTAATACAAGGAAAAGCCTCACAGGACAATACTCATACGCATCTGTAACTCACTGCGCAAATGTAAGGTACCATATTCAACAATTTGGGACTTTTGTGCTGGCAACAACATTTATCAGAAGTCACTGAATTTAACCTGTCTCAATTTCACAACTCCATAAATCTGTCTGGACTTGCTCCTGTTCCATTAGTAAAAAGAAGGGAGAAGTTTCAAATTAGTTCTCTCTACCGAAGCACACTTTAATAGACAATATTCTCTATTCACACCTTCACTGCCCTCTTCTTACATTTCATCCATAGGAATTACACTGAGCTTTCACGTCAAAGGCCATTTCTCAGAAATGCAGTATTCAGCAAACCTGGTGCATACATATTCATGTCACTACACGCAGGTTCAGTGTTACAGTGTTACATGAGGTACTCAAGTCTACCTAACGCTACTGTCCTTAAATTCAGAAATTATATAAAGCAGCATTTTAAATATATTCCCGATCTGAGAAGCCCCCATTTTGCATACTTTCACATGTTCCACACTTCCTTCTCAGAAGGTTCCATTTGAACTGCCATTTTAAAACAGGTAATTCTATCCCATTTTATTTATAGGCAAACTGAGACTCAGCGTGATAGCACATTTTCCAAGGGTATCTCTTCGGTCAGCTAAAGAGTGATGTGATCTAGAGCAGACCACTCAACTTCTCTGAGCTTCCTATACTCTCTCTCTCTCTCACAGAAGGACTCAAGTAAATACACGCAAACTGCTTGAGAACAGACCCTAATTCACAGTAAGTGCTTAGTAAATGTTAGCTAGCATTATAGACTTTAACTTGCCAAGGATCCAATTGCTAATAGGAATCAGAACTCAGATTCAAGTCTGTCTGGCACACGTCCTCTTCATGGCTTTTCCGGCCCCTGAGTCCACTCACCAGTGCCAGGCTGAACCATACTAGGTCATGAGGTAAAAGAAAAAGCCAGTAGTACTCATCTCCTTTTTTAAAATTGTGACAATTTTCAACTTATTTTGCATTAATTCTGATTTTCTGAACAACTACATAACAGTATTATTGATTTTGATTACTGAGTTTTTGGCACTCCCTTACATTTCCCAAGTGAGGCCAGAGCCTTACTCATCTCACCATAGTTTCAGCCCTGCTATTCACTGCCGTTCCTGTACAGAAGGCTATATTGTAGTCAGTTTATTTCATACTTGGCTTTACTCTGAACCTCTCTAAGAAGTCCAGGTTAACAAACTGGTAATTATTTTATGACTTCCCAAAGAAGTGTGAAATAATATGATAACAATATTGATTAACTGCAACTACTACCACAGACTTATCTGTGTTATGTGGTATGCATAAATAGCATGCAATAAATAACTCTTGAATTAATAAATCCTGAACACATTACATTTTAAGAAAAGATTAATCTATGAAAGGTATTTAATGAGCCAAAAAACAGCATTCTTTGTTTTATGTTAAAAAGATAAACGAACTATGGAAGAGTAGCCAAGCTTCTGCTATCATCTTCCCGAAAAACTATACACAATGTTCAGCTAAGAAGGCACTCTATTTGAAGGAATGAGGCTGGCAGAACCAATTTCAGCTGAGAAGACAGAGAAAGTGACTTAACAGTTGATATTTTTCCCTGCGTATCTCTTTGATCTGACAATGCCCCTGTACCACCCTGAATGCACTCACAAGAAGGTGAAGGAAAGGGGAAAATGCTGTGTCAGCCATGACTTCTGAAAATGCCTTTCTGGAGGAGAAGCACTACAACACAAACATTGCTAATGCATCCTCCATGAAAAGCTAGGTTCTAAGAGATTAGGAGTGTCTGTACTCGCTACTTACTATACAGACATTTACCAAGAAGACAAAGAAAGCAATGACTCTAGTTTTTCTTGGATGGATTCAGGAGACCTGGACCACCAACATGACTCCTTAATCCTGGCAAGGAAAACTGTTAGCTGTTAATGTTTTATGTTTATTATGCTACCAGGCAAGTTTTAGAGAAAATGTGACACAAAGTTGTATTTTATAACATTTTATATTTATAATAATTCACCTTAAAAATGTAGTTTTTAGGTCAGTACTTAGGCAAAAAGTAGATATTATCAAATGCAAGCACCTATCTACAGAAACCTGTACAACTCATGGTGGCTTTCTGCTGTTTCACAAACACTATGTTAGATATTTACCAAGTGGTATATAGGAAATTCTGAAAGACGCTTTATAGTTCCAGTTTTCATCATGAAAAATAATTGCATAGTAACTTATACCAGACTAACTAACCCTCTTGCTCTGGACAAAATACTAAAGGCACTGGAGAGCCACCAAAAGCAGGCATAAACTACAAGCGATATAAGCCTTGGAAAAAACAAAGCAAACTATTTGAAACCCACATTTACAGTTTTTTGGTTTGCTTTTTTTTTTCCCCGCCCCGAAGGTACACCCCAGTCCATGAAGCAGAAGAGGAAGAGTGTGCAAGCAGAAAAGGGAAGTCCTGCTATGCTGAGGAGTCAGAGGTATCTGGAGCTGTTGCAGCAGCTAGAATATGAGGAGGAAGAATTCTAGAAAACAGAACCATAGAGTGGCTAGCTTCAATGTGTGTATACAACTCTGCTCAAATCATTAAATAATTCCTGACTGTGCATGAGCAAGATAAGATTCAGAAACCCAAGAGAAAGCAAGGGCTGGACAGCTGAAAAGACGGAGCAGAAGGTTCCTGGAGCTGGGAAGACAAGTCCTGCCTTAGAGGAGCTTCGTAAACACCTCAGGGCCTGGTAGGCCCCTCATACTTTCCACTGAACCCCCAGAAGGGCCACATCTTGGAAATAAGAGCCATATCCCACAACTAAGATTTGTATCATTGGACTAAGGGCAGTATAGAAGTACGCCCACCCTAACGAGTCCTAAAACCTAGCATCCAAAGGATCAAGATGATCTGCCAATCTTGACAAAACTCAACATTCTTTAGTGGGAAACAAACTTTAAAATCTATCACCCACAATGTCCAGTAAATAATGTAAAACTACCATGTGAAAGTAAAGGGAAATCATACCCATGGTCCAAAGAAAGAGCAGTTGATAGAAACAGAAACACATCCATAGACAACCCAGATGTTAAGAACTAGCAGACAAAGATTTTAAATAACTATAATAAATATGTCTTTAAAATGCACATTTGGTCAATTATACAAATCATAACCTCACCTACCCCCAGGATCCTAGTGAATTTGAGTTGTCCGTGCTCTTTAATCAAATTGGGATTTTGAATGGTTTATATTTGAAAGCCCGAAGCAAACAACTTGAAAGTGATTAATGACATCAAATTTAATTATATATTTTCACCTCCCAATAGGACAAGGGAAAGAATAAGATGTCTTATCTCTCTGTAGTGAGAGGGCTTTATTAAGATTTGACAGTAGTTGTTTAACGGCAATAATTGAGTTTTATTCAAGATTACACAGGTTCTCCTCATCTGGCATCAAAATCTAATCACAGACTGATAGGGTACTTAGGCTCCTAACAGTGAGAAAAAACAGTTGAGCTGAGTAGAAAACTAATCTTCTAAAGTACTTATCTTCATCTGTCAATGTGATCTTATCGAGGATTTTTATAATTTCTGTAAACAATCATTATATTTTAGCTGAATCAGTAGCATATGCTCTTTAAACAGACAGTCAGATTCCTTCTATTTTAAAACATTTTCTACCAGTTCCCATCCCACCACTCACCACTCAGCCCCACCCTGGCCCTGTAAAAGGAATTTAGCTTCAACTTTCTTTTCTTAATCCACTAAGCAATCTCATGAATAAAAAGATAATCACATGCCCTGCATGCCTGAAAGAATGTTTTTATAAACCTTCTCAGCGTTTTAATATTTATTTACTATTTTGTGAAAATAATATTTACTGAATAAACTGGATCATCTTCTCCAGAGAAAAAAGGTAACTGGTGAAAATATACTGAAAGCTCTGCTAAGTACACATTATTTTTGCATAAAATTTTGCATAGAATTCTGTGGAGGCTGGCAAAGCACTGTACAATGATTGACATGGCTGCCTTGATATTGTTCTTGCTTTTTCTATGTCTATTTATGTTGACGCTGCCACTCCTAAAGATGCTAATATTACTTTTGCTGAGGTAGGGAATCACTCTTTATACACGTTTTGTTGTTCATCTTGGTCTCCCAACAGGATGGCCTCACCAAGTTTTTTCTTTTTCTTTTTTTTTGACATGGAGTTTTGCTCCTGTTGCCCAGGCTGGAGTGCAATGGCACTATCTCGGCTCACCTCAACCTCCACCTCACGGGTTGAAGCAATTCTCCAGCCTCAGCCCCCTGAGCAGCTGGGACTACAAGCACACTCTACCACACCCAGCTAATTTTTGTATTTTTAGTAGAGATGGGGTTCCACAATGTTGACCACAATGGTCTTGATCTCTTGACCTTGTGATCCACCTGCCTTGGCCTCCCAAAGTGCTGGGATTACAGGGGTGAGCCACCGTGCCCAGCCCCCAAATTTTTTCTTACTCTCTCTCAAAGAGTTTGTTTCCCTCACAACAGGAGAGACACCTGAGGGACATACCCAAAACTGTATCCATAAGAATTCCATCCTATCAGCAATAAACAAGTACCCAGGGACAGAATATAGGCAGCTCCATTTTCACCAACCACAGTTGTCTGCCCTCAAGCAGTGTTTCTTCCAGGCACTGAGGGCAACTTTGTCTCTCCAACCTTGGCTGGAGAGTATAAGACTAGCAACCCAACAGTCCAGCAAAGAACTATTGGACTTCTTCCCAACACTGACCCTTAGATGTCTTCTCTTGGGAAGTGCTCAGAGATTGGCCTCCCGTAGAAACCTTCTCTCCCCATGTCAAACCAAAAACATATGGGCCAACACTTAGAAGCTATTTGAAATTCTCCATATATAAGTCACCAAGTTGAATGATCTTCAAATAGAACTAACTTGCCTCTCTTTATGGTATTACCATCCTAAATGCTATGTGAAATACATAAAAATTTTTTTAAATTTTACTTCAAGTTCTGAGATACATGTGCAGAATGTGGAGGTTTGTTATATAGGTAGACATGTGCCATGGTGGTCTGCTGCACCTATCAACCCATCATCTAGGTTTCAAGCCCTACATGCATTAGGTATTTGTCCTAATGCTCTCTCTCCCCTTCTCCCCAACCCCCGACAGGACCCAGTGTGTTATGTTCCCCTCCCTGTGTCCATGTATTCTCACTGTTCAACTCCCACTTATGAGTGAGAACACACAGTGTTTGGCTTTCTGTTCCTGGGTTAGTTTGCTGAGAATAATGTCTACCAGTTTTACCCAGATCTCTGAAAAGAACATGAATTCATTCTTTTTTATGGCTGCATAGTATTCCATCATATATATATGTGCCACATTTTCCTTTTTTTTTTTTTAATGAGATAGAGTTTCATTCCTGTCGCCCAGGTTGGAGTGCAATGGCACAATCTCGGCTCACTGCAACCTCTGCCTCCGGGGTTCAAGCGATTCTCCTGCCTGTGCCTCCTGAGTAGCTGGGATTACAAGCTCTTGCCACCACACCCAGCTAATTTTTATATTTTTAGTAGAGACAGGGTTTCACCATGTTGGCCAGGTTTGTCTTGAACTCCTGACCCCAGGTGATCCACCCTCCTCAGCCTCCCAAAGTGCTGGGATTATAGGTGTGAGGCACCATGCCTGACCCCACATTTTCTTTATCCAATCTATCACAGTTGGGCATCTGGGTTGGCTCCAAGTCTTTGCTACTGTAAATAGTACTATAATAAATATACGTGTGTATGTGTCCTTATAGTAGAATGATTTATAATCCTTTGGGTATATGCCCAGTAATGGGATTCCTGGGCCAAATGGGTATTTCTGGTTCTAGATCCTTGAGGAATCGCCACACTGTAATTTTAAAAGAGAGAACCAGTGCCTTCTTATTTAACGTAAATAGACAAGAAACAAGTGCGTGATGATATCTGCTTGGCACCTTTGTTTAAGAAACACATTGTCGAACAATAGCTACACCAGGCACTGTAGTAGGCATTCACTATGCAAAAAATGCGTAAGACGAAAACCTCACATTCTAGTAGAACAAAGAAACACATCAACAAATGACCATAATGCAGTGGGTTAACTAATGCAAGAGTTGAATAAGAGAATAAAAGCAAGCAACCAAGGGACCAGATGCCACAAAGAGACTAAACAAGATTTCAGTGGCCAACTCTTAGGTATTAAGTTCCCTCTCTTACTATCTCCAGTTGTATCTCCATTCTTAGAGGAGAATGCACCACGTTTTTTTTTCCCCAGGTAGAAAAACTAAATGAGCAGCCCATAATCAGCTACAAAAAAACTTTATTTCCAATGTTGTCTTTATTACAATCCAAACAACCTATTGTTAAGCTTCACTGTCATCACAGCTTAAAATATTTTCACTTTAGTGAAGAAAATTGTTTCTGACTTGAAAAAAAAATCTTCTTTATAACACTAAAAAATTTAAATCCTGGTGTCAGGATGGATCTCAGTGGGAAAAAGTCATAATTATATTTCTGGTAAAAAATAAAAATGTGTTGGATAAACTCACTTAAAATGCTTATTAAGCAAGTACCTCTACCAAAGCAAAGAAAAACTACACCTCATAAAAGTGAAGAAAAAGAAGATAAATTTCCTATTACCGGATCTTATTTTTCCAACATCTTCCCTGAAATAAATAGAATGGATACATATTCCTCTCAAAAATTTTCAAATGAGGTAGGAGAAAAAAAATTGTTTGGAGGAAACCTAGAAAAGCTATTATGAAATTATCTCACAGCCTTCCTCAAACAAACAAAATGTCTTGGCTAGAGTACATTGTTGGAGAAAAAGGAAAAAAAAATGCTCTTGAACCAAGAATTAGCCTACATTTTCTTCATCCTTACTCTTTTATCCACATATAATAATACACACTCACACCCCCCGCTGCCCGCCCCATCTACACATATGCATACATCTTCCTCTCTCACTCTCACTTTCAGAATTATATTTTTTACACTAGAAAAAATATGAATATAATATTCACATATACTGAGCAGAATGTTAAAGTTGGTATCTGTTTGGTTTTACTTAAAAACAAGATCATAGCTAACATGGTAAAGAGGGACTCTAAGAGTATGCCTTAAACTGAAAAACACAAGGGAATCTGATTGATTGCTTGATTGATTGATGGACTGATCTTTTTTTTTGAGATGCAGTCTCGCTCTGTTGCCCAGGCTGGGGTGCAATGGCATGGTAGCAGCTCACTGCAACCTCTGCCTCCTGGGTCAAGTGATTCTCCTGTCTCAGCCTCCTGAGTAGCTGGGACTATCGGTAGGCACCAACACACCCAGCTAATTTTTGTATTTTTAGTAGAGCTGGAGTTTCACTATGTTGGCCAGGTTGATCTTGAACTCCTGACCTTTTGACCCACCTGCCTTGGCCTCCCAAAGTGCTGAGATTATAGTTGTGAGCCACTGCACCCAGCCTACCTGGTATATATTAAGTAGCCATTCACTGAAAATTCTTTTTCATAATGAGAAAGATAACAGTAAGATAGTAAGAAGTTCTTATTGACCAATTATCGGGCATCCACATCCTTCCATCCTCACCCCCAACCAAAATCTGTACCAGGAAAGCTCAATGTACCAGTAACATTCCACAGAAACATTAAAAATAGAAGAGTAGAATCTTGTCCAGTGTTCTATCTTAAAAAGAAAATATACGAAGAGAAAAACTTACTTGCAGTATCCTGTACCATTGTGGTAGGTAACACATATTCCTTCATTTACACAGGGTTCATAGCCATCTCGACACTGCAATGCTAAAAATAAAAACAAATGCACGTTAGAAATAAGTCACTAATCATAACCCTCAGACACCAAAGAAATGTAATCCAATCCAGATCAACATTCTTTCCCACCTAATCTGGGTTTCTTTTTAAAGTTTTAATCAGTTCTTTATTTTTTTGGCTTCTAGCACAGAAGCCCATCCCAAAAGTATCTTCCAACACTAACTACCATTGTGGTCTTGAATGACGCTCTTAGTTCCCTGCGTTTCAATATCTCCAGCTGTAACATCTCCATCTCCCAATTAAAAATTAAAGCTCTACCATCTATGACATGACAGATCATCTTGGGATTTAGATACTTCTGATGAGTATTATAAGGATTCATTAATGAATGTTTAGGAAAATGCTAGGTAAATAATAGATCACATGATACTGAATAACTACTTAACTTTCAGGTGAAGTTTTAAAACAGACCACTTCTGCAGTAGCTTTGAAGGTTAAAAAAAAAAAAGACCACTTGGAGAAGTAATCAGAAACAGCAATAACAGTCATTCAACAAACTGAAGTTGAGAGCCTAGTATTTCCAGGCACTAAATTAGGATCCAGTAAAAAGAAGAAATGTAAGATATAGATAAGCAAATAAAACATAATCTCTACTTTAAGGGGCCTATAAAAAGATGGGGAGTCGATCATGAATAAAGATTGTAGAGAGGGTATCAAAATAAATTAAAGGAGAAGGTAATTTTATACATACAGATAAAACAAAAATTCTCAAAGTTGTGATTCCCCCATTCCCTTTAAGAGACAATGAAAAGACACTGTACTGTCTGAGTCCCTCCCAAAAATAGACTTTTCAGAAAAAAATAACAAAACAGCAATAGTAGAAATTTTCATTGATTTCAGTCAGGAATGGAAGAAGTCTACCCAAAATCTGCCAATCATTTCCTGGATAATTACAATTTCTTGATTGTTTAGCTCTTGGCGTTGAAATTTTCATCACCAAGATACATATTGAGAATCCTAACTGGAAAGGTAAGACAGAAAGAAACGTAGTCAAATAATAAATATCAAAATTGAAGCTCATGAACTCTTTCTTGGAGGTTATTAAGTGTCCACCTCTTATGATACTTCATGTATAAATACCTGAAAGCAAAACGGAGACATTTCCACCTCCAAGCTTCCTCTAGCCACACCAATCTATGCATAAATTGTGCAAAATCAGAGACTCTAGGCCTTCCCATCCCTGGCATCAAAACCAGCAGCCCAGGTGTAGGCTGGATGTCAGAACTCTTCCACCAACAATTACTGCTTTATGCAAAGCCATTTATTTGCCCAGTACTGTATCCATTAGTGGAATCATTTGAGAACATGTTTATAGAAAATGCATCCTATCCTTAAAATAATATTTTTAAATAGTAACAGAAATAATAATAGGATCTAACACAGAATTTACTAAATACCAGGGACTGTTCTAAGTACTTTACATAAATTAGCTAACTAATTCAATCTTCATAAGTAAATTTCATTATACACATTTTCAGGTGAGAAAACAGGGAGGATAAGTGGCCTGCCTACCGCCATATCAGTGAGTTAGAAAGCCAGAATTTGAATCCAGGGACTCGGCTCTTAACCACCAAGATATACCGCTTCCCACTACCTGAAATTTCTCAGGATTGGCAGTGTGGATATTATTACACCAATTTGCCAGCAGTGAAGTCCAGAGAGAATAAGAGGCCTCTTTATGGGACATTGCACCACTAGCTGGTGCCAGTGCTGGGCCTAGGACCCAGGTCTCTACTAAGTCCAACCCATCTCTGACAGCTGCCGGGATCACACAGCGTCGCCAGGCTGCAGGCCCAAGCAGGCAAATTCAGGAAGAGGGTCATCTTGTTGTCCATATCCCACTTCCCTGTAAGGCTGAAATGCTCCCTCTTCCCACACTGATAAGCCCAATGCAACAACTATAATTAAAACATTTAATGTCAGGTTATTTCCTCCATACCAAAGTTCTCAAACTGATTTTTTTCAATCTCTTTAGACACTTTTATTAGCTTCAGTGAGAACTTCTGGGCTTTTTTCTATTTACTTTTCTTTCTTTAAATAAAATAATAAATAAATAAAACCCTCACAGTAAGAAGGGAATGTCCTATAGGCACAAAAAAAGCTGTAGCTCTGTCTCGCTGCAGGAATCTGAATGAGGGACTCAGGAGACCTGAAATCCTGTCTGCACCCCTAACTGCAAGCAAAGCACAACCTCATGGGGGCTCAATTTCCCTACTTGTAAACCAAGCTGAAAACTAAATGTCCCTGAAGGTCCCCTGTGATCCACCAGCGACAGCTCCCTCCTTAAAAGTTCATGAACGGCATGCCCAGTACCTGAAGAAACCTATCCCAGAGTGAATAAGGACCCAGCCACCCGTGATGCAGAAAGCCATGGGTGCAAAAAATCAGGGCCTGTTCCTATTAAGTGTTCTGGCAAATCATTACAGTGACAGGTTCAGAGAAATACAAACAATCCAAAGTCAATATGGAGCAATCAATCTAGCAAATAACTTTACAGCCTAGCCTTAGTGAACCTATCACACTCAGTGACTGAAAAGAAGGTGGGCTTACCAGGCTAATAATTAATGCCATCTGGCTGATTTGTGGGATCGTGCTACCTTGAACCTTTAACATTTACTGAGCTACGGTTCTCAAACCTTAAGCATTGGAATGACTTGGAGGACTTTTTAAAAAAGAGTGTTGGACTCAACCCCCACAATTTCTGATTAAGCCCATGGGGGGCCTGGGAATCTGCATTCCTAACAAATTCCCAGGTGATGTTGATACCACAGGTCTGATGAACCACACATTAACAACTATATGAAGGCTTGAGTGTCCACTTTAAAAAATACTCAAAAGCTATATAATATTGAAATCTTAGATGATAATATATTGCCTGAATAAACAGGATGTGGAGAAATGGAACCCCTCTACTCTGTTAATGGGAATGTAAATTACTACAACATTGTGGAAGACAGTGCAGAGGTTCCTCAAAAAACTAAAAATAGAATTACCACATGATCCAGTAATCCCACTGCTGGGTATTTACCCCAAAGATTTTAAATCAGTTTATTGAAAAGATATCTGTACCCCCATACCATGTTATGGAAGTGTCCATCAACAGATGAATAGATAAATAAAAGGTGGTGGATATACACAATGGAATACTATTAAGCCTTCAGAAAGAAATTCGGTCATTTCAGACAACACAGACAGAATTGGAGAACATTATGCTAAGTGAAATAAGGCACAGAAAGACAAATACAGCATGTTCTCACTTACATGTAGAATTGAAAACCATCAAAATCATAGAAGCAGAGGTGGTTACAGAAGCTATGGGCCCAAGGGAATGGGGAAATGATGGTCAATGGATACAAAGCTACAGTTAAACAAGAATATGTTTTTTTGTATGTTTGAGATCTATTGCATAGTGTGGTAAATATAGTTAATAATAGAGAACTGCACATTTCAAAATTGCTGAGTAAATTTCAAAAAATGTTAAATATTTGAGATGAAGGATACAGTAACTAGGTTTCAATTGTTCTACATTGCATTCATAAATTATTACATCACTTTGTACTCCATAAATGTATACAACTATATAATGACAATTCTAATTTTTAAAAAAGAAAAATAAAGTAATCTTGAGACTCGTGGCTTTACTTAGGAGCGATTTATAAATGAATATTATACTTACTTTCCATACAAAGAGAAATTAAAACTTTGATAACCTGAAACCATGAAAGCGAGACTGGGAAAGACCTCATTTCAAAATTCAACTTACTTTTTTCCAATGTAAAACATTTAAATTTAACAATAATGGAAGGCAGCTTCACATTTATAAAGTAAAAAAAGAAATATTAAATCATACCACAGAGAATTGATGCCTAAACTGATGCTTTAACAGACTCCAAGAAACTAGTCACTCACAAAGAGTGACTTTTTCCCCAAATTTCCATGTTAAGCCATAAACAGCAGGCACTCGATAAATACTTACAGGCTGAAACAAATCTTATTTACTGTGTGTGTGTCTGATGTTTGTGCACGCCCTCCTCTACTCCACCAAGAAAAAAAAAAAGGCAAAAAGAAGTAGTAGATTTCAGTCTCATCATTCCATCACTTGGCAATATAATATAAAAATCTAGAAGCCAATTTCCAATTTTCATACATTTTCAGTACAGTGCATTTGGGAACTAGCTGTCTAATATTCAGAACATATTTAGAAAGCATCTACTATGGGCAGGCACAGGCCCTGATGTCAGGGATACTGTAGTATACAGAATAAACTCCCTAACCTCAGGAACCTTATTGATATTAAAAAAAGTGGCTAAAAAAATCATGAATAAATAAAATCATTTTGTACAGTAATAAGTGATAAGCTCTGTTGGAAACAAAACCCAGTAATGGGATACAAAGCAATCACGAAGGCTGGGGGTGCAGGAGTGTACCTCAGATAGTGTCTAGGAAAGGCCTCCCTGAGGAGGTATGCTTTGAGCTAAGATATAAACGAACAAGTGTCATGAAGATATGAGGAAAGAGCACCCCGGGCACAGGAGACAACAAGTATAAAGGCCTTGAAGTGGGAATGAGACTCATATTCCAGGTTCATATGGCTAGAGGTTATTAAGCAAAGAGATAGGCCAGGAAGGCAGGCTGGGGTTAGATCACAAAAGGCCATGCAAGGATCCCAGCCCCGCGTGGAAAAGTAAACTACTCAGCTGTTTCAAATAAGAAAAATGGCATAGGTTTATGTTTGAAAAAAGTGAAGATTATGAAATGTTCCAGTGAGTAAAAAGGCTTTTCTTGTCTTTCTTATATGTTTATTCAAGTCATCCATTTTTATTTTTTATTTATTTTTTTTTAAAGAGAGAAAGAAAGAGGAAGAGATTTTAGAAAAAGAGAGAAAAGGAGAAAGAAAGAAACAGCAAAAGAAAGAAAAAAGAAAGAGGAAGAGATTTTAGAAAAAGAGAGAAAAGGAGAAAGAAAGAAACAGCAAAAGAAAGAAAAAAAAGAATGAAAGAGAGAAAGAAAGAGGAAGAGAAAGAGGGAGAGAGAATGGGATTCTTGTTTTATTGCCCAGGCTAGAATACAGTCTAAAAATGGGTATTAAAAACCTCTTTTATGCCAATAATTGTGT
>PVKP010040440.1:0-19471 GCA_004027715.1 Plecturocebus donacophilus
CCATGTGGCCTCCGTGCGGGGGGGAAAGGCTTTCCTTATCAGGAGTCGGGCTCTTTCCACATGGCGGGGGGATGGGGCCAGAAATTCCCCTATCAGACAGTGGCCATATTAGTCTATGAGAATAAAATCACCACCACCAAAACACAGACTGGATAATAGCATTATTCTGAGAAATGGTCCCAAATTATAAGATAGTAATATGGATTATAATTTTGACATTAAAACAGAAAACCATCCTGCATTATTTGTGAGATGATGTACTGGGGGGGTAGTTAGATTTTTGTGTGTTTAATAGAAGAATACCTGGCCTGTCCAGGATCCAGATGCTCAAAGTCATTTGCTTTGTCTTCAGGCCATTGGCCTGGGATTTACAGTTGCGGCAGCTCACCAGACAAGAAAGGGTGACAAAATAAAAGGAGAGTGTGACTCTGGGTGACTATGAATACATTTAAGAAGGTAAATAAGGCCAGACATGGTGGCTTAGGCCTATAATCCCAATACTTTGGGAAACCCAGGCGGGAGGATTGCTTGAGGCCAGGAATTCAAGATAGGTCTGGACTACTTAGCAATACCCCATCTGTACAAAAAATAAATTTTAAAAAAGAAGATATATAAGACAGTATGGAAGATATTGGGCAAAGTCTACACCTGGTAGTCAGTGGTCTGAGTCCATCATGATTTGAGTTATTTATGTTCTAGACTGGAATGAATTTACTCCAAATTTACTCCTTAAACATATTCTTATACCATTTTTGATGGTTTTTGAAAACATAGTTGAAAATAATTAAAATGTAAACATTCATTGTGTTAAGGAATATTCTTAGCTGCCATTTCCTCTTTCTTCAATCTTTTCTGCTAGTGTGTGCATGTGCACACACACACACACACACACGTACACACACAGAGCAGAAGACAGAAACCTGCTCATACTTGCACACAATTTTAAGTTTAAATCAAGCCAATGACAGTCAAACAGAGCCCAGGTGTTTTCTTTCAGGTACTAAAATGATACAAAATAAGCTAATTTGCTTCAAGCAACAAAACACCACAGGAGCCCCAAACCTGTGGCCTTTCCCTTGGAAGCTCCCATTTTAGAAGCTACCTGAGCTCCTGTCCACTGCACAAGCTGGTTCCTTTCTTCGCATTCCTGTAAGGCACCTTGCTCCTAAGATCCAGGCAATGATTTGATCGGAAGTGCCCCTGCCAGCAAGTCTTACCAGCCAAATAGAGAATGGTTCTTCCCTTTCATCCTTGGCCACCCCAAGGCAAGCTTACTGAAATGCATCCATGTTGTTATGTTGCAGAGCTGACCTTGAAGATGGTAGCAGTTAAGGGGTCAGAATGTGGTAGGTAAGAGGAATGACTGATGTGGAAACCCTGTGGTCAGCAGAGTGCATCTCAGGGTCTTTCCTCTTGGAGGAGAAAGCTCTGACGTGGCCAGGAGTCCCTGTGGAGGAGTGGTTGGGTTGAATAAGTGAGCTTGTGTTTTTATAGAAACAAGCCTGGTTTAAAATCATGGCTCTGCTCCTGTCGGTAAGATTTAGGGCAAGTCAGGGAATCACTGAATGTCATCTTTCATGTTGCAGTGATGAAGGAAAGCCCCTGTCGTTGCATAGTTTACTATTGGCACTGTTCTTGGGAGCCAAGGGGTCCTAGACAACTGAATTCTGCTGTGAGGTCTGTAGCTCAGGGAGAGGGTGAGACAGGTGGACTTGGAAAGAACACTTTTCAAGGGTCAATAGAAAAACTCAGTTTTGACTCTGACATTTTGATGTTCGAGAACACCTCCATCAGGTATAACTTATTGTGATGATGGAAATGTTCTATATCCGCCATTCCTCAACATAGTAGTCACTGGTCACCTGTAGTTGATAGAGCCCTCGAATGTGGCCAGTACAACTTGGGAACTAAATTTTTAACTTTATTTCATTTTAACTGATTTAACTTTAAGGAGCCATGAATGGCGATGTGGCTAGTTGTACTGTATTGGACAGCACCATGCTACCATACTGGTTCTCAAATCAGTCTGCACATTTGAATTTTTTTTTGAGACAGGGTCTCATCACTCTGTGGCCCAGGTTGGAGTGCAGTGATGCAATCATGGGTCACTGCAACCTCAAACTTCCTGGCTCAAGTGATCCCCCCACCTCAGCCTCTGCAGTAGCTGGGACTATAGACACATACTATCATGCTCAGCTAATTAAAACAAAAAATCATAGAAACATGTTTTCATTACTGTTGCCCAGGCTGATCTCAAACTCCTGGGCTCAAGCAATCCTTCTGCTTCGGCCTCCCAAAGTGTTGGGATTACAGGCATGAGCCATTGTACCTGGACCTTATGAAGAGATTTAAAAGGTTCTAGTGACTTGGTTCCACACTACACCATTTAAATTTGAGTCTCTGGTATGGGACTTTTGCATTGAAAGTTGTAAAATTTCCTTGTGTGTGATTGTAGTGCACAGCCAAAATTGAGACCTGTGTGGCTCAAGGACAGTCAGGGGTGCCGTGCAGTAGGTGCCTCTGTCAGCCATGGCTCTCTCCTTGCTGGACAGTCGTGCAACGGAGAATGGCTTGCTCTGGAAGGTCCCTGCTTGGGTTTTCTCTGTTGAGAAATCTAGTAAGTTTGCTCTTGGGACAAATCCTGTATGCCTCCAACTTGGGCAGCCTAAGAGACCATGTTTTTCTTAGTCTTGGGTGTGTATTTCCTTGGCTGATAGGATGGGGGAGACACTTCAGTGGGGAAGAGGATTGTTTGGATGAGGGGAGGTGGAAGGAATGTGGAACTAGAACCCACAAGGAGAATGAGAGGCTTTCTATTCAAGTTCTGAACAACTTTCCCTCTCCTGCTTGTATTTTCCTTAAAGTTTCCCAGAGGAAAGTTTCATATCATATGGGTGGTAGGAGAGCTTTTAGTTGGACACAGGGATGTCTTATATTTTTACCTCCTTGTAGAGAAACAGTATCATTGATAACTTGAAACCCAATTAGTTCAAGCAGGAAATGCCTTGTTGGGACTGGAGGAGCCAGAATGGGGTTTTAATGAAAAACACATTTTATATCTAAAGTAACTGGTCTTATGTTTATTCCAGAAAAAGTCCTCAGGGTGCAAAGAAGAGAAATGCAATAAAATGGTAATGAGGAGGCCCAGGACCTGCACAAGGGCTCTGCTGCAAGCAGTTACTTCAAGGAAACCTCCTGCTGCTTGTCCAGCCCTTGGCGCTGGTGCCCAGCAGCCTGTATTCTTATCCCAAACCAACGTGTGTGGAGACAGCCCTGCAAAAGCTGAGAGATCGGGTGTCCAGAGAGATGCTCCAGGAACGGAAACAGAGAGCAGAGGTTGGTTTCCCTCTCTCCTCCTGTCTTCCACTAGAGTGGGCGGTCCCTTTGGTGTCATGGCTCTGTCTTCATAGCCCACTGCGCTAGCTCCAGGCCTGTGTGCCCATGGCGGTCTTGGACCACATGTGAGCCATGAGCTCTCCCAAGCCCCAAGGCCTGGTCTGAAGCAGGCTGATGTGCGCCCCTGGCTTTGTTGCTCAGACCCTCACCACAGTCCCAACATCCCACCACTCTACTGCGAGAAGAGGCAAGGAAGGGAGAGGCATACCTCAGAGAAGGAGCAGATTTCATTCAAAGCCTGAGGGAAGAGGCCAGAGCTCCTGGTCCTGGACTCCGTACCAATGGGTTCTTCCTGAAAAAGGCAATTGATGGCAACTTCACCTTGTTTTTACCCCATAGGCCGCGTGGCCGTGCTGGAGAAAAAGACAACCCCCAAAGAGCACATTGTACTAAAGGGAGAGTCAACACCTGTTAACAGTTTCTCTTGTCATACTAAGCCTGAGGGCCTGAGCACCATGGCTCAGTAGCTCTCACTGTCTTGGTCCTGGTGCCTGAGGTCACTAGGCAACTTCTGGGTTGATGACACAAACACACGTGACATGTAGTATCTCACTGAATTCTCGCAACTGTAATTATCTCCGTTTCATGACTTCCATTTGAAGGAAAGATTAAGTGGCTAATCCTACAACACAGTTAAGTGGCCTGTCCCAGAACTAGAGAAGAGATTGAGAATTTGAACTTCTCTGCAGAGCTCCGGAGCCTGTGCTCCGAAGGGAGGAATGGGCTGGAGCTCCCCCTAGTGGTCGTCATGTAACCCCAACAATTCTTGCGTTCATTGATTTCTGCCGAATTTACATTCCTCTTTTCTTAGTTGCTAGCAAGTCCTTCCTCCATCCTCTTCTTCCTGAGCCCTGGTCAGTAAAGTCGAAGTCTGAAATCTCGGATTCCACCCTCCCCCAACCTGAACCCTCGTTTTCATCCATATCCAGAGAGCCTTAACCTCTTGTCTTACGTGTGTCTAACTTGAACCTGTACGCCCTATTCTTTGAGACTCTTTATATTTTAAAAAATCTAATTTTTAAAAAAACAATTTAAAAGATCTTGTCAAAGATCTAATAATTTAAAAGATCTTGTCAAAAAATTATTTATACTTCTTTCCACTTCTACCATTAGGTGATCACTGCCTTTTTTCCGATCTTGTAATCTCCTCAACATATCCTTTTTTTATTCCTGTTCTTTAACTGAACGGAAGTGGGATCGGCTTTTCTGTTCTCTCCAGTACTTGTTCCGCCCCTTGTTTTGCGATTATTATCCAAGAGCTTTGCTGATGTTGGACTCCATATAGCACTGTTTCTAACACTTCCTTGTTTTCCTAAGTGACCCCAGCAGCTGGCTCACAGACTTCTCTTCCCTTACTAAAGTCTGAGCAACTCAGACATCAAAATTGATCATCTTCCCAACTGTGTACTCAGGCAGAGTTCAAGTTCCACTTTCCCAGGGAGTTCTGTCTTGCTTCCATGGAGCTTTCCACCTGGCTGTCTCATTCGTAAACAGGTTTATTAAGACATCAACGACATATAAAAATGTATAGATTTAAGAAGTGCGACTTGATGTTTTAATGTTACATTATTAAATTATCACCACAATCATGCTAATTAAACATATCCATTACCTCTGCATAGTTGCCATTGTGTATGTGTATGTGCGTGTGCATGTGTGTGTGTGTGTGTAGTGAGAAGATTTAAGATCTGTCCTCTCAGCAAACTACTAGTATACAATACAGTTTTGTTAATTAACATCACCATGCTGTACATTAGATCTCTAGAAATTTTTCGTATTTTTCATAACTGAATCTTTGTATCTTTTGGCTAGTATCACCTTATTTCTCCCACAACCGGGCTCTGGAAATCACTATCCTACTACCTGCTTCTATAAACTTGACTATTTTTGATTTCACATATAAATGAGATTATGCAGGATTTCTGTTTCTGTGTCTTGTTTGTTTCACCTAGCATAATGTCTTCAAGCCTCATCCATGTTGTAGCAAACAGCAGGATTTGCTTCTTTTTTAATAGTATTCTGTTTTATATATACTTGCAGGCACACACACACACACACACACACACACACACACACACACACACACACGACATTTTCTTTATCCATTCATCCATTGAAAAACATTTAGGCCATTTCCATGTCTTAGCTTTGTGAATAATGCCGTAATGGACATGATAGTGCAGAGAACTCTTCACAATCCTGATTTCAATTGCTTTAGATACCAAGAAGGAGGATTGCTGGATATGTTAGTTTTATTTTTAAGTTTTTGGGGAACCTCCATACTGTTTTCCATAATGGTTTTACTAATTTACATTCTCACCATCAGTATACATGGGTTCTCTATTCTCCACAGGAAAACTGTCCCATTTACAATGGCAACAAAAAGAATAAAATACTTAACCAAAGAGGTAAAGGTCTTATAAACTGAAGCTTACAAAACATTTGTAAAAGAAATTGAAAAACATACAAATAAATGGGAAGACACAAATCTTATGTACATGGACTGGGGGAATCAATATTGTTAAAATGTCTATACTACCCAAAGTGATCTACGTATTTGACACAATCTCTATCAAAATCCTAATGGCACTTTTTATAGAAATAGAAAAAATATGCCTAAATTCCTATGGAATCAAAAGGACCCTGAATAATGAATCTTGAAAAAGAACAAAGCTGAAGGCATCGTACTTCCTGACTTCAAATTATATTACAAAGACATAATAAAAAGTATGGTACTGGCTTAAAGACAGATGTATATACCAATGGAACAGAATGGGCAACCCAGAAATAAACCATGCATACAAGAATGCCAAAAAATACATAGTGGGGAGAGGATAGTCTCTTCAACAAATGTTGTTGGGAAAACTAGATACCCATACACAAAAGAATGAAATTGAACCCCTATCTCACAGCATACACAAAAATCCTCATAGTCTTCACATTCAGTAGGCTTAGGAGGAGGAAGAAGAAGAGGGGTTGGTCTTGTTATCTGGGGCAGGGTAGAGGTAGAAATAAATCTCTGTCTAAGTGAACCTGCACAGTTCAAACCCGTGTTGCTCAAGGGTTGGCTGTGCTTGGTTCTTCCTTGCATTATAGTGAGGTCTTATCTCATTACCAGACCATGTGCTCCAGAGGAAGCATAGGCTGAAGCTGCTGCCACTCATTGTATCTCCTGAAACATGTAGCACAAAGTCTTGTGCAAGACTGGAATACAAGACATATACTTTGTTAAATGGAATCATTGTTGTATTGTCATTTCTTATCTTTCCAATTGTACTTAAATTCAGGAAGTGTAAGGCATTCCTAACAAAGCGCCTTACATTTGACATTAATAAGGGCTTATTGAGCAAGACAGGGCTAGGTATAAGGATAGTAGAAGACACTCAGGTTCCTGTCTTGAAGCTACCATTCACTTGTGGGACCCAAGGTAAGTCGCTGCACATATTTAAGCTTCAGTTTGATCACGTAGAAAAGGTGGGTTGGGCAATAAAACAAGAATCCCATTGTCTCTCCCTCTTTCTCGTCCTCTTGCTTTCTCTCTTTCATTCTTTTTTTCTTTCTTTTGCTGTTTCTTTCTTTCTTTCTCCTTTTCTCTCTTTTTCTAAAAAAATAAAAATAAAAAAAAAGAAAAGACGGGTTAAAGTAAGTGACTTCCACATGATCTTCTGGTTCCCAGAAATTTTTCTAAACCTGCTGACTCCTTCAGGATTCAACCCAGACTGAGTTGGAAGCAAAATAATTCAAAGAGGACCCAGTGTGCCAGGCTAGCTTAAAGAAGTTAAGAGAGAAAGATATGTTTGGTTATGTTAAAATGCTGGATTATAAGAGATCGAGAGTAAAAAAGAAAAAGGGGGAGAGAGATCCTGGTTACTGGGGAGAGAAGGTGAGCTCAGTCAGAAGAGGGAGAACTGGAAGCACGAGAAAGCTGGTAAAGCAGTGGTTCTCAGTGTGGGGAGGTTGGAGAGGCAGTGCCACTCCTAGGAGAGGTGGGATTTCACCCAGCATCGTGATTGGCGTTTAGTAGGTGGGGCCAAGAGCAGCAGATGTTTTGCTATACACTGGTCAATTCCATATATCAAAAAGTTATCCCATTTCACATGTAATCTTCTATTTTATTTTATTTTATTTTAGTCTGAGACAGAGTTTCACTCTTGTTGCCCAGGCTGGAGTGCAATGGTGTAATCTTGGCTCATTGCCACCTCCGTTTCCCGGGTTCAAGTGATTCTCTTGCCTCAGCCTCTCGAGTAGCTGGGATTACAGGCATGAACCAACACACATGGCTAATTTTGTATTTTTAGTAGAGATGGGGTTCCTCCATGTTGGTCAGGCTGGTCTCAAACTCCAGACCTCAAGTGATCCGCTGACCTCGGCCTCCCAAAGTGCTGGGATTACAGGCGTGAGCCACTATGCCATTTCACTGTACATACAGTTGGGTGAAAGATATATTTGGAATAATCTAAGCATAAGTCTATATTATGTATAAATTCAAAAACATTTTTGCACTGCTTTAATACTCTCTGAACCTTTCAGTAAAGCATCAGTTCTGTAAATTGCCAGACAATAGGATGGCATTATGTTGGCAGGGAGTACACAGATGCTGAGGAATGGATATAAATAGAGATCGAAGTGGCTTGCTAGAGGTCTCGTCTCTAGGACGCAGTGACACTAGATTCTCTCCTCAATCACACTTTCTTGCTGTGTCACTCAAACTAGAAAGATGGCATCATATGGCACTTCTCAAGAGTTGCTCATCATTTTAGAAAATACACCACTAACAGTGATGCTGTTATGTTATTTGAATTCACAATAAATATGTCAGCATCAGTGTTCATTTGTGGCTGGTACATTCCTGGTGGCAGCACACAGAGGAGAAGGTATTTGGGTACTGGGAATTTCCCTATCGTGTGATTTAAAATAGAGTGCTATATGACTTTTAAAATTATGTATTTAGCTAGGTTATAACTTTGTGTGTTTTTGTTTTTGTTTTTAGAGACAGGGTCTTGCTTTGTCATCCAGGCTGGAGTGCAGTGGCATGAACATCCTTGAACTCCTGGCCTCAAGTGATCTTCCTCCCTTGGCCTCTTGAGTAGCTGGGACTACAGGCACATGCCACCATGATCAGATAATTAAAAAAAAATTTAGGGGGTAGAGGCATGTGTTGCTATGTTGCCCAGGCTGATCGCAAACTCTTGGCTTTAAGTGATCTTCCTGCCTCAGCCTCCCAAAGTGCTGGAATTATAGGCATGAGCCAATTGCACCTGGTCAGTAGTTTATTATTGTTATTTTTTTTTATATAAATTTCTTCAGGATGATAAAAAAATGGTTTAAAAGAGTTAAATATAAAAAGAACATTAGACTACCCAGACATGAAATCCATTGTATTTGCACTCGGATCAGGACAGAGTTAGTCTTTGATTCTGTTCTGTAGACTTGCAAATGCTTAACTTATACATAGTTCATAATTTTCTTGTATCTTCACATAAACTAAAACAGAAGCAAAAACTCCATTCTGCTAGTAATTAATATTTACATAATGTTTTATGATTCACTGAAGATTTTATTCAAAGTATTTCATTTGATTCTCAAAACCATCCCATGAAGTAGGTACTGGTCATTGTTATCCTCATTATTTGCTGAGGAATGCATATAAACAGAAATCAAAGTGACTTTCTAGAGATCTCGTCCCTAGGACAAAGTGACACTGGACTCTCTCCTCAATCACAGTTTCTTGCTGTGTCACTCAAGCTGGAAGGATGGCATTATACTGGCACAACACACAGATAAACGTGGATAAAACATTGACTCTGAGCCTCGAAGGAGTTAAGATCTCATTGAATTTCCATGAGAATAAAATGAGGTAACGTACATAAAGTATTAAGAACAGAGTTTGCCACATGAAAGATACTCAATATATTACTTCCCTTCCATATGCCATTGCTTGTAAGAAGGTCCCCTAGTTCTTCTCATGGATGCAGTAAAACCAAGGCATTAGAGCATCATGGAGAGCTAGAGGTGTCGAGTCCACAAGTGAAAGAACATAAGTGCAGGCTTGTATATTAATAGAAAACTTTTTGCCCCATCAGTGGTCAAGACATATTAAAGGACCAATTTTAACATTCTTTCCAGGCTACATTTTTAAATGTTTTCCTTCTTGTACCATCCGTGTTAAAGGGCCTATGCTCTCCTCAGTGCAAAGCTAACAGGCACTGGAGCTTGACCATTGAGGGACATGTATGGATCTGTAGTTAACTCCTTACTCAATGGCCTTGGTGAGAAACTTGGCAAACAGGAAGGTGTCTAGCCCAGTTGTGGAAATCTCAGAGGAGTCACTGAGGCCCCTCTACATGGCTCTGAATTTCCTCCCACCCTCATCTCCCAAGCATGGACCTAACCTGAATAAATAGAGGGGGAGGAAAACAGGAAAGCAGTAAAATAGCCCACTGGAAAGTAAACACACAGCAAAGACACGAGCCTTCTTTCTTCCTATTAGGCTCCATGGGAAGCTGAGAAAAGCAGAATCTATGAGGAAGGCTTCTCTTATGATTTTGGCCCACCTCCAATTCTGCCCCTCTTCCCTCAGCACACCCTGGCATGTGCACACACACACATGCACACATAACCTGATTTTTCCACTCCCCATTCTTCCTATGTCATAGGCCGATTCTACAGAAGTTCTGCAAGACTACAATACATTTATTCTAAATGAAGCTACTGGTGGAATGTTATTACCATTTGTTCTGAATTGTTCATTTCCTTCTTTGTGAAACTTTCCGCTAATGCTGTGGAATGTGGAGTGGCTATCGATACAATCATGACCTGAAATGAGTCACTGTCATAGATGAAAAGCTTTAGACTGGAGGGTTGGATTACAGTTCTAGCTCTGCTTTTGTCACCTTTGAAGTCAGGCCACACCATGTAGCTTCAGTTTTTTTGTTTGTAAAATGACAGTGTAGGACAAGATGATATCAAAGGAAAGAAAGCAAGGCACCAAATATCTTAGTCTAAGGCCATGACCATGCAGAAACCCTTCAAATACTTTCAGACATGTGGACTTTTCCACACTGAATATAGACATAAATCTATGAGAGAACATTTCTCAGACCAAGAGCTAGACAGATTGGTGTCACGATCAAGTGTTTCAGATTTCCTAAAAAGCATCCTCATGGGATGTGCAAAGTTTACCTTTAACGATTCTGAAAGTATAATTGTAGACTCATCTATCCCTGATTTTAAAAGGGCTGTGCATAGCTGGTTTTACATATAAGAAAATAAATACTCGATGACATACGTTTACTATTACTTCCACAGATCTTTGCTTTTCATGGAATGATTGTCTTTAAGGGGAGAGAGAACTGAATCCCTTCATCCTCACACCTATTTCTTGCTCTAAACGTGGCAATAATCCTAACATTCCTTTGCACGTGAGATTTGTTGGAAATGATCTCTGGGCTAATATGATTTATAAACTCAAGAAACTTCTAGAAACCTTGGACCATCTCTTCTCTAGCATAGGAGCAAGGAACTAGGGCTGTTTGGCTGAGTGACCCCAGAAAGTTGACCACAACCACTATCAAGGTCCTTGTCTCCTCACAGTGGGTGAACGACCGGTACTACTGTGGCCTTCCCATGCCTTTGGGCTAAGGCATTTGCATAGCTCCACTCCTGACTAATGCAGCTTGCCTTTCCATTCTAAATCTCTGTCCTGTAACCTCTTCTGGGCAGTATTACATTTTTGGCTTGAAGTTTGCCGCACTATGGTTTCTTGGTGGGATGGGGAAGGAGGCAAGATGCATTCGGAGCCTTCTGTCCATAACACTGGCAGTTTTTCTTCAGACAATAAGGCCACTGTACAGGATGAGTGTGCCTGCTTGGGCAGATCCCAGCTAGTCTGATTTAGGAGGTGTGAAATATCTGCCAGGCACCGCAGAACCATTGTGGTGCCAATTATGCACCAGAGGAATCTAGGATTCAGAGAGGTAAGCACCTAGATTTGCAGACTTGCTCTGTAGGGGTGTGGCTTGGTTTCTAATTTCCCTCCCTGATGTTCGTGTGTGTGTGTGTATGTGTGTGTGTGTGTATAATATATAAATATATTCTTTAGTAACTTCATGGCATTTTCAGTGTTGTATTAACCTGCATGGCCTGAAAAAAAATGTAGTTCTTTAACTTCTTATCCTCCCATTCCATATTTACCAAACAACAGAAATTCCTGAGCTCAGGACTTCATTGACCCATGCATTATTTGAACTCTTTGCTTTGAAACTGTGGTCAGAAAGACATCTTCATGGCTTTGAATGCAACCATTTCCAACTCCCTTTCTCCCTTTGCAGTGAGTCATGGAGCCACCAAACACACCATCAGGATGACACTCTAGTGTGTTTATTTACAAGTAGCTAACACAAGCATCCCAAAGAAATTTAGAATATGAGTAAGCCACCAACTACTGTTGCTTTCAAAAACACACCATCTTTAATGTGATTTAGGGGTCAGGAGGCACGACTACTGAGATCCAAGTGCCACAATGTTCTCCTCTCTGCCCGCCTCGCCATCGATCCTCTGGCAGATTAAATTACTGAAATGTATACTATTGAAAATCATATTTAAGAAAATGTAATCCTTTATATATTTGTGTCTGGTCTATAAGCAGCTTGAGTCAAAGGACTGTATCTCTTCATTTTTGCTTCTCAAATCGATGTTCCAAAAGTGCTTGGCACATGGAATTTCTTTAACAAATATTGACTGATGAATCAGTAGTATTAGTGTATTCTGATCTTAGACATGAAATCAAGAAATATACAGCCTTAGTCAAATCACTTAATATTTATGAGCTTCTAATTCAACATCTCAAAAATCAAAGTACTTCCCCTAGATGATTTTTGAAGTTCCTTCTAGCTTCAACATTTAAAAATCCTTTTGCTTATTTAGAGATGTCTGAGGTTAGGTTTTACCCAGATTTGGTTACTATACAAGGGAAACAATAAAACTGGCCTTAATACTTGTCTGAAGCAATATTAAGAATAAGTTGGGTCAATGGCATTTCTAAGGCCCATTAATAATTATAGCATCTTTCTCCATGGTGAGTAATACCAATAGCATTGCTAATTTGTGCATTAATGGATCCACGCCTGGGGTCTAAATCGGAGAAGGAAAGTGCAAATACTGGCAGGGCTCCCCACCTCTGTCAAACATTTAAAAGCAGATGAAGTGTGGTTCAGATAACTATAAATGGTAGTCTTTAAAGGGAAATATTGGATAAATGTATCACTTTTTTTTTCTAACTTGCCTTCTTTAAATCAACAAGAGATTTTGAGCCAATTATAAGGAAAGAAGAGATGGCTGCTGAAATGCGTCAGAAAGAGATGAAGCATGGGAAAGACAGACTCAGGGTTCCTTAGATGAGATCTTTATCTTATTGCTGCCAACACTTGGAAAGAATTTAGGTTAAAATAAGTGAAATGCTTTTCTTCTATAAATCCCTTCTCTAAAGGTAACAGAAGCCTAACTATGAGTGGCTGTGAGAATTCCAGTCCCCTCCCAATTTATTTATTTATTTAAGACCGAGTCTCACTCTGTCACCCAGGTTAGAGTGCAATGGCACAGTCGTAGCTCACTGCAGCCTCAACCTCCTGAGCTGAGGCGATCCTCCCACTTTAACCTTCTGAATAGCTTGATACTATAGGTACATTCTACCAGATCCATGCAATTTTTAAAAAATGTGGCAATGGGATCTCACTATGTTGCCCAGGCCAGTCTTAAACTTCTGGCCTTCAGCAATCTTCCTGCCTCAACCTCTCAAAGTGCTAGGATTATAGGTGTGAGCCACTATGCCCAGCCTACTTTCTAAATATTTTTAAAGAATCTAAAAGTGTCCAGGAGTAGAAGGGAAGTAGTATGGGCTTGATTTGTCCTGTCGCCTTTTACACCAAGTTTTTACTCCAAAATCAGCCAGTGGTCCCTACTTTCTCTTTAAATTCCTGAAGCTGTGGTCCCTTCCCCATAGTACTTTCTCTCTGGAAGGGCTTATTGTTCCTTCTTTATAAATCAATGCTATTGTGTGTGTATTAGTCCATTTTCATACTGCTACAGAGATACTACCGGAGATTGGGTAACTTAGAATAAAAGAGCTTTAATTGACTCAGAGTCCCACATGGCTGGGGAGGCCTCAGGAAACTTACAATTATGGTGGAAGGAGAAGGAGAAGCAGGCACCTTTTCATAAGGAGGCAGGAGACAGCACACAGGAGAACTTGCCACTTTTAAAACCATCAGATTTCGTGACAACTCCCTCACTATCACGAGAACAGCATGGGGGAAGCCACCCCCTTGATCCAATCACCTCCTCCCAGGTCCCTCCCTTGACACATGGGGATTACAATTCTAGATGAGGTTTGGATGGGGAAACAGAGCCAAACCATGTCAGTGTGCAATAGACTTAGTAATGTCTAGAGGTAAAATGAAGTACCAGGAAAGTAAAATGTACTACAGTACAGCACAAAATAGCATATAACCTGAAACCATGCTTTCAGACTTCCTGCCATTGGAAAGTTTTTCATCAACATTTTTGGGGGATTTTGATTTGGTATCATAATTATGCTACTATTGCTTTTGTATAACCAGAAAACTAACCAGAGAGCCTAAGAGGAACCTAGCACCTCTTCTATCATGAGAAAGGGTTTCCACAGCATATTCTTTTAATTTTTTACTTTTAATTTTCATGGATGTGTAAGAGTTGCACATATTTATGGGATAATGAGCTATTTTGATACAAACATACAATATGTAATGATTAAATCAGGGCCACTAGGATATCCCTAAACATTGATCATTTAGTTGTGTTAGGAATATTCTAATTCCACTCTTTTATTTTGAAATACATAATATATTACTGTTAACTATAGTCACCACATTGAGCTAAAGAACACTAGATCTTATTCCTTCCAATCCTATATTTATATTCATTAACCAACATTTGTTTATCACTCCCTCAATAATTTATTTTATGAAATTGCATTTTTCTTTTGCATGACCTATGTGTATGTAACCGTTTATATTTGTACAACATTTTATCCTTTGCACAATGATTTCTTTATTTATCATCCTAAGAGGCTTGGGTCATATATTAGCACCAGACACTAGCACCTCTTACCCAGGCAGCTTTGAGTGCTGTTTCCATCATTTAAATAGTCTCCTTGTCTCTATTTTGCAGAGACACTGTATACCAGTGTCACCTTAGGAGCATTTTAAAATTTATTCCTTTGGGTGACCTATCAAGCCTAATAAGAATTTGGGGAGGGAGGTGGGTGTAGGGCTTATGATTCTGAATGATTAAAATTCTTCGCATGTTGTGCTTAGTAGCTGGTTTTAGGGATTAGCCATTAGAACCCACTGCTGTAAAGTTCAGTCTCTTGCTATGACCAATCCAGTTTGCTCTGTCCTTTCATTTCTTTTTTCTTTTCTCCCACCTATATCTTGCCTCCTCTGCCATCTGATTTTTTTTCCTCTTTCTCTTTTCCTTCATCAAATATTAAGTTTTCAATATGTGCCCAGAACCTGGCCTTGTACCTCCATTACCCTGACCAGCTATGATAGAATCACCCCAAGTCAGTCCTCCTTTGCTCCAACTACACCAAGTTGTGAGGACACAACCCTTTTCTCAAAGGCATCTAGGATTTCATGAGTCACCATCTCCTCTTTCAATCTAAATGTTTAGGAGCATTTTGGGAGTCATTCCAAGGTGACTATGATGTTGCTTTGGAAATATTAAGATATTAATCCTGTGTCTCATGTGATAGTGACCATTATCATTTGCAGTCTAGCTGTTCTTCACTTCTATCTTCTTTTAGAATCACAGCTGAAAATACCTTCATGGACCAAGGAGACTGAATACAACATTTACAATAATTTATATGTAAGAGACAGTGGAGAAGCTCCATTTCTTAGGAGTTTAGCACAGCACCGCCAGGAACAGTATCTGAGCCCAGGAAGAAGACACCCTATTCAATATTACTCTTATATTCCTTTAAAAAGATATTGTAATGCCATAAAACCAAGAACATTATTTATACCTATTATCTAAAAAACACATATTTAAGAATTAGTCTAATCCCAGTTTCAAGTCCCACCCTTTTCTCCAGTCATGCGCATATTTAGACTTTTTATTCTTTTATTAACACAGGGAAAATGAAGACCATTATGACAGCTAGCAGACATAATTTTAGGCAAATACAACTTCTTATCAAATAAACCTGCAATAAGTATTTGATGAACAGGGCTCTTCAATATAACTTCCAACACTAATTTAATGAGAAGTATCAAATGAATTTTTTTTATTCTGATATCTCCCATGAGACAAATGATACTTTGCAGGCCTATTTTTAACAAATGAATTATTGACTTAAACTGGCACAATTAATCACAATATAATGGGATCAGGGGATGTTAGGGGCTCATTCATCATAGCTGATGATGAGTACTGACTCTTCCGAGAAATGAAACTCCTTAATCACTCCTAGATTAACAGTTACATGCTTTCAAATTTCAATCATAGGAAACTGGCAGTGTAGAATAAAGAGCCCAGTGCAGGAGGAGAATATGAAGGAAGCTTGCAAAAATTGTTGTCTGCCTTTAGAAATTCAAATATTGCCAGTACTCTTCAGTGAAGAGGAAAAATGATTTATTAGAAAGGCAGTGGGTGTTAGTGGGCTGAAAGCAGGGATGGCAATTAAAATTCTTGGGATCTGGGTTTAGCTCCTCCATTAAAAATTCATATGATGCTTAACAATTTGCTCAACTTCTTTGAACTTCATTTCCTTCATCTGCAAGATGAATATAGTACATTCTCTCAAAGTAAAGTTCCTGTGAAGATCAAATGAAAAAACCTATGTCTTCAAGTTTTGGACGATTAGAAAGCAGAGTTTCTTTCATATAATCCTTATAATTGCTGTAGGGAATGTTTCTTTTCTATTGCTAGAACTCATATCCATTAGATATTTTTGACTAATTTTTTAAAAAAGATATACAATAAAATGTGAAAGCCAAATAAGGAACTCAGAAGGAAAAGTTAGAATATATTTGCTAATTCAACAAATGTGGCAGTTTCTATCTTTAGCTATCTGGTATAGAAAGATGAGAAACATGACTTTTACTCTCAGGAATTAACAACCATATTGGGCAGACAGACAAAAGACCCACATCATTTGTGCATATCAAAAAGTGAAAAGGCAAAAGCACTTTATGTCTGCAAAAAACACAAAAATCAGCCAGGTGTGGTAGTGCCTGCCTGTAGTCCTAGCTACTCAGGAGGCTGAGGTGGGAGGATCACTTGAGCCCAGAAAGCAGAGGTGGTAGTGAGCTACGATCACGCCACTGCACTCCAGCCTGGGTGACAGTGAGATCCTGTCTCAAAGAAGAAAAAAAAAAGACTGAGATGATAGGATCTTCTAAATATACAATCATGCCGTCTGGAAATAAAGAAAATTTGACTTCCTCTTTTCCTAATTGAATACTCTTTGTTTTTTTTCTTGCCTAATTGCTCTGGCTAGAACTTCCAATACTATATTGAATAGGAGTGGTGACAGAGGGCATCCTTGTCTAGTGCCAGATTTCAAAGGGAATGCTTCCAGTTTTTGCCCATTCAGTATGATACTGGCTGTAGGTTTGTCATAAATAGCTTTTATTATTTTGAGATATGTTCCTTCAATATCTAGTTTATTGAGAGTTTTTAGCATAAAGGGCTGTTGAGTTTTGTCGAAGGCCTTCTCTGCATCTATTGAGATAATCATGTGGTTTTTGTGTTTGGTTCTGTTTACGTAGTCAATTACTTTTATAGACTCGTATACGTTGAACCAGCCTTGCATCCCTGGAATGAAGCCTACTTGATTGTGATGGATAAGCTTTTTGATGTGCTGTTGCAATGGTTTGCCAGTATTTTATTGAAGATTTTTGCATCTATGTTCATCATGGATATTGCCCTGAAGTTTTCTTTTATTGTTGAGTCTCTGCCAGGTTTTGGTATCAGGATGATGTTGGTCTCATAAAGTGATTTGGGAAGGATTCCCCCTTTTTGGATTGTTTGGAATAGTTTCAGAAGGGATGGTACCAGCTCCTCTTTGTACGTCTGGTAGAATTCAGCTGTGAACCTGCATGGACCTGGACTTTTTTTGGTTGGTAGGCTATTAATTGCTGCCTCAACTTCAACCTTTGTGATTGGTCTGTTCAAGGTTTCAATGGTTTAGGCTTGGGAGGGTGCAAGTGTCCAGGAATTTATCTGTTTCTTCCAGGTTTACTGGTTTATATGTATAGAGTTGTTTGTAGTAGTCTCTGATTGTAATTTGTATTTCTGTGGAGTCAGTGGTGATATCCCCTTTATCATTTTTTATTGCATCTATTTGATTCTTATCCCTTTTCTTTTTTATTAATCTGGCTAGCGGTCTATTTTGCCAAAATTTCCTTAAACTGATAAGTAACTTCAGCAAAGTCTCAGGATACAAAATCAATGTGCAGAAATCACAAGCATTTCTATACACCAATAACAGACTAACAGAGAGTCAAATCATGAGCAAACTCCCATTGACCATTGCTACAAAGAGAATAAAATACCTGGGAATATAACTAACAAAGGACCTAAAGGACCCCTTCAAGGAGAACTACAAACCACTGCTCAAGGAAATAAGAGAGAACACAAACACATGGAGAAACATTCCATGCTCATGGTTAGGAAGAATCAATATCATGAAAATGGCTATACTGCCCAAAGTAATCTATAGATTCAATGCTATCCCCATCAAGCTACCAATGACCTTCTTCACAAAACTGGAAAAAAACCACCTTGAACTTCATGTGGAACGAAAAGAGAGTCCACATAGCCAAGACAATCCTAAACAAAAAGAACAAAGCTGGAGGTGTCACACTACCTGTTTTCAAACTGTACTACAAAGCTACAGTAATCAAAACAGCATGGTATGGTACCAAAACAGAGATATAGACCAATGGAACAGAACAGAGGCCTCAGAGGCAATGCCACACATCTACAACCATCTGATCTTTGACAAACCTGACAAAAACAAGCAATGGGGAAAGGATTCCTTTTAATAAATGGTGTTGGGAAAACTGGCTAGCAGTGTGCAGAAAGCAACTGGACCCCTTCCTGACACCTTACACTAAAATTAACTCCAGTTGGATTAAAGACTTAAACATAAGACCTAACACCATAAAAACCCTAGAAGAAAACCTAGGCAAAACCATTCAGGACATAGGCATAGGCAAGGACTTCATGACTAAAACACCAACAGCATTGGCAACAAAAGCCAAAATAGACAAATGAGATCTAATTAAACTCCAGAACTTCTGTACAGCAAGCAAACAATCATTAGAGTGAACCAGCAACCAACAGAATGGGCAAAAAATTTTTGCAATCTACCCATCTGACAAAGGGCTAATATCCAGAATCTACAAAGAACTAAAACAGATTTACAAGAAAAAAACAAACCCATCCAAAAGTGGGAGAAGGACGTGAATAGACAATTTTGAAGACATATATAAGGCCAACAAACATGAAAAAATTCTCATCATCTCTGGTCATTAGAGAAATGCAAATTAAACTACATTAAGATACCATCTCACACCAGTTAGAATGGCGATCATTAAAAAATCTGGAGACAACAGATGCTAGAGAGGATGTGGAGAAATAGGAACACTTTTACACTGTTGGTGAGAGTGCAAACTAGTTCAACCATTGTGGAAGACAGTGTTGCGCTTCCTCAAGGACCTAGAAATAGAAATTCCATTTGACCCAGCAATCCCATTACTGGGTATATACCCAAAGGATTATAAATAATTCTATCATAAGGACACATGCACACATATGTTCATAGTGGCACAGTTTACAATAGCAAAGACCTAGAACCAACCCAAATGCCCATCGATGATAGACTGGACAAGGAAAATGTGGCACATATACACCATGGAATACTATGCAGCCATAAAAAATGATGAGTTTGTGTCCTTTGTAGGGACACAGATGAATCTGGAAACCAACATTCACAGCAAACTGACACAAGAACAGAAAATCAAACACC
>PVKP010040441.1:0-19477 GCA_004027715.1 Plecturocebus donacophilus
TGTTTTAAAGTCTGTTTTATCAGAGACGAAAATCACAGCTTCTGGTAATGCTAGCTGGCTGTTCTGCCCATTAGTTGATGTAGATTCTTCATTATGGTGATGCTCTTTACCTTTTGGTATGTTTTTGGAATGGCTGATACTGGTTGTTCCCGTCCATGTGTAGTGCTTCTTTCAGAAGCTCTTGTAAAGCAGGCCTGGTCAATGATTATTTGTTTGTTTTTTGAGACAGGATCTAACTGTCACACAGGCTGGAGTGCAGTGGCACAATCATGGCTCACTCAGCCTCAACATCCAAGGCTCAGGTGACCTCCAACCTTAGCCTTCTGGGTAGCTGGGACTACAGATGCATGCCACATCACCCAGCTTATTTTTATATTTTTGGTAGAAATGGGGTTTTGGCATGTTGCCCAGGCTGGTCTCAAACTTCTGGACTGAAGCAATCCTCCCACCTCGGTCTCCCAAAATGCTAGGGTTATAGGCATGAGCCACTGTGCCCTGCCAGGTCGTACCTCTTAATACTGTTAAAAAGGCAATTCACTTTTAGCATGAGTTTTGGTGAGGGGCAAACATTCAAATCATAGCTACTGGGGACTGTTTGGATCTGGAGTCTCTCTCCAGAGGCTTTAGATGATTAAGATTTGAGATAATTAAGACTTGAGATGATAACTGGGGACTATTTGGGTCTCAAGTCTCTCTCCAGAGACTTGAGATGATTAAGATTCAGTTAATATCTCTGACTCTGTCCCAAACGGTAGGCATATAACTCATACATTTTTTGAGGAGCTTCTAAGGGCTTTTCTTCAACCACTGCTCATCTCTTATCTTGGTTGGGGAGGGTAGGGGGAGCGTGACAAATATATTAAAAACACGCTTTTAATTTTTTTTGGTTAATAAAATGTAATCCTCCCACATAATAGTAGTATTAAAAATAATTTTCTCTAGGGCTGGGGTGATGTTATTTTATCAAAATAATTATAGTAATATCTGTGTGTATTAATTTTCTATTGCTAATGTAACAAATAACCACAAATTTTGTGGCTTAAAATAACGTATTTTTTAAAATCTAACAATTCTGGAAGTCAGAAATCTAAAATGGGTCTCACTGGGCTAAAATCAAGGTATCAGCAGGGCTTCAATGTTTCCTGGAGGCTCTAGGAGAGAATCTGTTTTCTTGCCTTTTCCAGGTCTTGGAAACCATTCACATTCCTTGGCTAATGGTTTCTTCCTCCATCTTGGAAGCCAACAACGATGCATCTCTCTTATCATTCTTCCAAGGTTTCATTTCACTCTGACTCTCTCCCTCTGTCCCCTTCTTCCATGTTTAATAGTCCCGTAACCACCCAGATAATCCAGCATAATCTCCCCATCTCAAGGTCTTTAACTTAATGTTTTAGTTAGGGCTTTCCAGAAAGACAGAATCAATAGAATGGATGGATGGATGGATGGATGGATGGATGGATGCATGGATGGATGGAAGGATGGATGGACGGATGGAAGGATAGATGGATGGAAGGATGGATGGATGGACGGACAGATAGACAAATAGATTAGGTAGATAGATAAGACAATGGAGGCTGAGAAGACCCAAGACAGACCATCTGCAAGCTGGAGAACCAGAAAAGCCAATAGTGTGGCTGATGGTGAAATTATTTGTCAGAGGCCAAAGGCTGAAAGACCCATGGGCTGCTGGTGTGAGTCCCTGAGCTCAAAGGTCAGAGAATTTGGAGTGCTGATGTACAAGGACAGGAGAAGAGTGTCCTGGTTCCAGAGAGAGAGCAGGAATTTACCCTTTCTGTACCGTTTCATTCTATTTAGACCCCCAACTGATTGGATCGCACCTGCCTACCTTGAGGGCAGATCATCCCCCACTCAGTCCACTGACCCACATGCCAGTCTCCTCTGAAAACACCCTCACAGATAAACCTGGGGCAGTCCAATTATTCTAATCAAATGTCAAACCACCTGGGTTTCTTTTTCAACCGAAGAGGGATAGTAGGCTCAGTGCTTACTGAAGCATTCTGAATAATTAATGCTTTAC
Organism: Plecturocebus donacophilus; assembly: GCA_004027715.1. Taxonomy (NCBI): domain Eukaryota; kingdom Metazoa; phylum Chordata; class Mammalia; order Primates; family Pitheciidae; genus Plecturocebus; species Plecturocebus donacophilus. Next base: position 2,039 of record PVKP010040441.1, read on the forward strand.
CAGCTATCTGGGTAACCCTTAATCTGGTCAAGTTAACAGCCAAAATTGATCATCATACTTATTAATTTAATCATATCAACAAATGTAACATATCACGGGTCTGGGTGTTAGGACTTGGACATCTTTGGGAGTCATTATTCTCTCTACCACATGGGGTGTGTGTGGGGGTGGGAGGAGGAGTTTAGGGAGAGGAAAACTATAATGAAAAAAGGTTTTAAGGGAAGGACATCGTTTATTTATTCTTAGCACTCACCTTGCTCTTTGTAGTTAGGTCTTAAGGATCTTTTTGGACAGCCCCCTTTTCTTAAATGTTTACACACAGACTCCATGAGCTAAGGGCCCATGCCAATGTCATGGAAAACACTGTTTCTGTATGGTGATGTCAAACCAATGAGCCCACTCATTTTAGAAAAATCAGAGGCCCAAGGGATGGGAACCATTACTTATTGAGGGTTTGCTATGTGCCAAGTAATTTCCATATATTATTTTATTTAGTTGTCATAACAAACTGATGAATTGGGTACTTTTGCTTTCATTTTACAGATGAGCAAGAAAGACATTTAGAGATGTTAAGTAAACTGGCCTAGTTAATAAAAGTCAGCAACTGGCAGATCTGGAATTCAGACTCCACTCAGTCTGGTTTCAAATCACCTCTCTTTCTGTACTTATAAACATGCTTCTTTCCAGAGGCCCAATTCCACGCCACTAGTTTAAGGCAGGAGCTTACTCCTAACACCAGTCCTAACACCAGTGTCTTTTCCTTTCTGCTATACTAACGTATCTGGTATGATCAGAAGGGTTAGAACCACAGATGTAGAGTTGAGTCAACTATAGAAAAATAAAGTGCACCAGGACTTTCAATTTGACTGAAAACTATAAAGAGGTAGATTTTAACTCGGGACCTTGAAGTTTCTAGACATTGAGTGTTTTTCCTATATTGGGAGTCTATTTGTTCCTAAATCTCTGAACCTTAAAAATATTTTTAAATCTTACTATGTATTCATTACTAAGTGCAACTGGGATCAAACCAGTCTGGCTGTGTACACTGCTGGCCAAGGGACTTTGGAAAATTTCTAGTCATTGGGTATAAGCTGAAATAGTAGACCTCAGAAGACCCACAACCAATTTAAAAACAGACTGACAATGCCTCTCATTTACATGAGCTGAAAGTGCTGAAGTCTCTGATTCTCTGAAATGATTAAGCTTTTAGTAAGCAAAGGCAAATAGAAGAATCTTTTAATTGTGCAAAGAGAATAATACTGGCTCTGCATGCTCTTTCACCTTAGGGAAGTGTGTGTGTGTGTGTGTGTGTGTGTGTGTGTGTGTGTGTGTGAGCGTGTGCATGCTGGAGTTTTATTATTGTTTTTTTTTCTTTTTGGTTTCCTCTCTTTCTACCCTTGGGGACCATTTCATGCTTACTAGGCATGGTAGGAGCAAATAAAAATAAAAAGAATAAAAGGAGCTACAAGCTTGTTTGCAATTCATTACCTCCAGAGGTTGCTTCTACTGTCTAGGTATGGTAGATGAATCATCTCCAGGGTATCAGAAAGTCCTCCCTGAATACACGGCTCTAGAAAATCTGGTCCCAACCTCTCCCCTGAACCTAACTGCACAGTTGGATTGGGAATCCCACAGCATTTATGATGCTTGATGGCAGAGCATGTAAGGATTAGAAAGGTGAAGAAAAGAACCCTTGGGACAGTTACCCAAGAGGTAGCAGTTAGGCAGGAAGACAATATAGAAAGTGCAAGCCCCAGCTGGTAACTGAGAGAAAAGAAATTTATGAATACAGGCCCAGACACTCTACTTCCTGAAAAGACTGGCAAAGTCTTGGCAGGACTGTCTGCCTTCATTGCGTAGCCTTTGGAGTTCTTCAGTATTCTCAGAAGAGCAGAGACTTAGCAGGAAGGACACATCAGAGCAGAGCTGGTTGCAACTAGAGGTCTAGAGATCTCACATTCTACACCATCTTTTTTTTTTTTCAAGCTATTAGTCTTAAGCTTCCCCTTACGCTTTTCGTTATGAACTACCTTAGCAAATCCTATGGTTCGAACCTGTCTCCCCAGAAGCATGCTTTGGAAACTTAATCCCCAAGGCAACAGTGTTGGGAGGTGGGGCCTAATGAGGGCAGAGTGAAACAATACTGTTTTCACAGGAATGGGTTTGATATGAAAGGATGAGTTCACAATCCTCTTGCTCTCTCTCACTCTCTGACCTTCTACCATGGGATCACATAAAAAGAATGCCCTCACCAGAGGTTAGACCCTTGATCTTGGGTTTTCCAGCTTCCAAAACTGTAAGCAAATAAATTTCTGTTCATTATCAATTACCCAGTCTGTACTATTCTGCCAGAGCAGCACAAATGGACTAAGACAATACACAATTGGAGCTGGGCTCAACTTGCTTCGCAGAACAGAATGCTGTGGCAGATTAAGTATGACCATGAATTCCTTGACACATTTTCTATTCCTTGTAACCTGAGTGGGTTCTATGACTGCGTTGACCAGTAGAATATGACAAAAGTGATGTTAGGCCATTTTCTAGGACCAACTCTTAAGATCTTAGCAACTTTCACTTGCTGTTTCTTAGGCCCCACTCACCATGTCGTGAGAAAGTCCAAGCAGCCTCATAGAGAGACTCACAGGAGTAGAAACTGAGACCCTGGCTGACAGCTACACCCGAGCTCTCAATGTGAGTGAGTCAACTTGGAAGTGGATCCTGCAGCCTCAAATGAGCTGCTCCAGATGATACCATGTATATCAGATATGAACTATCTCCTGTGAGCTCTGCCCAAATAGCAGATTCATAAGGAAAATAAAGAACTGGTGTTTTAAGCCACTAACTTGGGGGTAGTTTATTGTGCAGCAAGAGAACACTAGGACAAAGGAGACTGGGCAGTGTCAGGGCTGGAAATTGTACTATTTAATGCCACCCCGTGGCAAAACTTGTCATGTCACTGAGCCCAGAAATCTTATCAGCAGTACTCTAGGCAGTCATTTCCGGTAGGTCAAAGATAACATGTAAAATGAAACCATTTGTCACCTCTCAGCTAAGTGGTAAGTGATTGAGCATGATGGTATAGATATTAGACATGCTAAACCCTGAACTTGGGAATTATTTTGATCACATTTTATTCCAGAGAGGTAGAGTAACAACCCATGATATGGTTTGACTCTGTGTTCCCTCCCAAATCTCACCTTGAATTGTAGTCATCCCCATGTGTCATGGGAGGGAGTCAGTAGGACGTAATTGAATCCTGGGGGTGGTTTTTTCCCGTGCTGTTCTTGTGATAGTGAATAAGTCTCAGGAGATCTGATGGTTTTAAAAAGGGGAGTTTCCATACACATGCTTCTTGTCTGCCACCATGTAAGATGTGCCTTTGCTTCTCCATCACTTTCTGCCAAGATTGTGAGGCCTCCCCAGCCATGTGGAACTGTGAGTCCATCAAACCTCTTTTTCTTTAGAAATTACCCAGTCTTGGGTATGTCTTTATTAGCAGTGTGAGAATACACTAATACAATCCCCATCTAGGAGCCTGCTTGGAATCATGAAACTAAAAGTTGTCATCACCTTTTTCATGGGTCACTTTTTCACTGTGGACTTAGTCTAGGTGCCCTTCTGGTCAAAGATGAATGAAGTTACCATTCTCGTTCCTTCACCACCTGAAGCAGCTTAATGGAGGTACAACTTGTTATACACAGTGACCCTACCACAAGAAATTGTCTGCATTCTTATCAATCTGCTAGAGATATCCTACCCTTGCATCACCCCACACAGTGCCTGGCAGGTGTTGCTGTCGAATATATTTGTTGAATAGATGTAGCTAAGGGATATCTATTCCCAGTACCCAGCTCCTAGCACAGAGCCTGGCACACAGGGGGTGCTAAACAAATGCTCATTAAATTGATTTTGACGGCATTATTTCTAAAATAGCAGCTTGATGAACAAGTGGAGTCTCACCCTCCCCAAGAAATATCAACTTCAGACAGAGGCATAATAGAGCTAGAGCTCAAAGTAAGAATTATTCACAAATTCCAAGTGCCTCAATCCATGGGTTTTAATGAAAGTCATTCTGCAGTTGAGAATGTTGTAGTAATTACAGGCAAGCTAATATCTCTGCCATATGGTTTGAAAGCAGGTCTGAATTCTGGAAGCCACTATCAGCAGTTTTATTTTCTGCTGCTGCTTCTCTGCACCCCACCCGCTGCCTGTCTTTGTCTCTCTCTTTGCTTTTATCTCTTTCTTTCAACCTCATATTCCCTCTCTCCCACACCATTCTCCCTCACTGGTCCTCCTTTACCAACCCCAAGTCACATTTTTAAAGTGTTTGGTTTGAAACATCCAGTGGTTCTAAGAAATAATTACAGTGCTCAGAATGGGTCATGACATACACCTGACCCAGTGTCAAGAAAGAGAACCAAGGATGCTCTGACCCCCTGTGAATTGACCGTATCACCCTGTCCCCCAAGTGTGGTTGCATGATTGAAAGAAAACTCAATTAATCTCTCTGCTACTGGATCACCCCAGTGAAGCAGTTCACAACCCTGGCTGCACAGAGAATCACCTGGAGAGCTAATAAAAAGTACTGATGCCTGGGCCCCACTTCCCCAGAGATTATATTCTGAATTAATTGGTTCAGAGTAGAGTCTGGACATCACATTCTTTAAAAATGGCTAGATGATCCCAGTGTGGAGCCAAAGTTGAAAACTCTGCCCTGGATCATTGGCCTTGGATACATAATAGTAAGATCTGGTCTTTCTCCTTTTATCTACCTGTTACACTTGGAAATAAGATGGTACTAACAATCATTACTGAAGTAATGCCAAATTACAAGGCATCCACTCACCTAGATGCAACTGTTTAATAAAATATACATCTGTTGAGCTCAGAATGATTCATGAATGCTTTGATAAAGTCTTGTAAAAACTCTGGGAAGTGAGCTGGGCTGGAGTTAATATTCATATTTTGTAAATGGGAGCTTAGATACTAAGATCTTACAGCAGGTATGTCTTCTCCCAGGTCAGGGCTCTTTCTGCATCATAATATTCTCTTTGCTCGACTTTAGAATAATTAAGAAAACAGGCTCCTAACCACCTATGTCCTAACAGTCAAGACTTCCCTCTAGCCTGTCCTAAAATTCCTACTCTAGGGGTAATTGCCTTGGGATAGGCAACAAAAGTGGATGCCTTGTCTCTAACATGCCATTGTTATTCTTCTCTAGAAAAAGGAAGAGCCTGCAGTCTTCCTTTAGCAAATTAGTTGATGAGATTAACTAATGATCCCATTGGAAGGTCAGAGAAGCCTGAGGCAACAATGAAAGGGGCGTTGTGAGGAGCTTGTAGGGAAGATGGGCTGCTTACTTAGGCATGACAGCCAGGAATGGACTCTGAAACCAGAAGGGGTCCTAGAGTGTGAAAATTTGGAGTGGGATCCCATGGTTTTTGGAGACATGCTTGCGGATTTAGGATCAGGTGTTGAGAAGGAGTGAGGCAGTGCAGGGCGGGGGAAACAACAATACCGATTGGTAGTAAAAAACAAAACAAATAAAACAAGTTCAGTTCACCCAAACCTGAGTTTCTTACCATCAGCCTGGTTGAACTTCAATATCCCTATCTGCAAATAAAGACAACTCCACTTTGCCTAATGTCTCATACTGTTGTTTTGGGAATCAAGTTGAGATCATGGGTGTGTGTACTTTGGAAACACATGCTGTATCTCTGTTGAGCATTTTTATACTGAAAGTCACATGGTGTAGTAGAAAGACTGGTGAACTAAGTGTCAAAAAGCCTGGCATTCCTGTCCCACCTCTATCTCTTGCTAGCCATGAGACACCAGGCACAGTGCTTAGCTGGTTCCTTTTCTGTGAATTAGGATAATAGTTATAGTGTCATCCCTGAAGAAATGAAATACCAATGGGGAAGTTTGTGGGAAAGTACAATACAAACTATTAATTGCTATATAAATCTAAGGCAATATTAGGAATACAACTCATACGCTTTCCAGACATACTCTTTGGATGGAATATTTGTGGACTCTCAGCTCTTCAAAATGAGCCTTACAATGATCTTCTCATTGTTCATAGCAGTCTACTTTCATTTATAATGTGAACATGTCTTGTAGTCCCTGTGGTCATCTTCCCAACATATGTTCCAACAGAAATAATTCTCCCAGGTTATTCATGGACATCCCATTCTCTTTGCCTATGACTGGCCTGGGAATGGGCAGGTGACCCAAGTCCAGTGAAGCATGTGGCAAAGTCTGCCTTAGGCTTCTGGGAAGGATGTCTTGTTTCAGTAGGATACGAGGCAGCCCAATCCTGTTCTACCTCTGGACATTGTGGAGCATGGCTATAATGCCTGGAACTGCAGCAGCCTCTTGAGCCCATGAAGGAAGCTGATTATACACTAACATGTTGTGTGTGACAGAGGGATCCTGGAGAATCACTGGGCTGTGGAATCAATCATCTCTGGAGCCATCTTAGAAGAGGTTTACTTCTAAATCTCTGGTTTAAAAAAGTACTTTTGTTTAAACCAATTGGAGAAGATTTTTAAAAATGGCTGCAGCCAAAGGTATCTTAACTGATATACTCATGTAACTTAACCAATTTATTACATAATTTTGATATTTATCTTATTAGTGTTTTCTCCTTGTGAACAATAGCTCCCATCCTCTCCATTAAAAAGTGATGATTGTTAATGGTAGTAGATTGAACAAACATGGAAAAGTTTAATGAAGAAAATGCAAATTGTACATAGCCTCCCTACTTGGAGAAAGTTATGGCTAACATTTTGGTCAATTTTTTCTTGGCATCAGTATAGGTTTAATCTGAGTTTACTTGTTTGAAATATTTGCAGAGAGGAGGAGAAAGCTCATGATGGAATTTGCTAGACTCATTCTGCTTCTAGAAAGGATGCAGAAAAAGTGATAAGGGTGGGTGGGGACAAACTTGGGGTATCTTGTTGGGAGAAAATACCTAAGAGTAAGAGGCTTGGGAGGAGAGAGAAGTAGAGAAGTAGAGAGAAAATTCTCAGAGGCAAATGTAGGCATCAAGATTTTTCTGAAGCTCGGTTGTGTGTCTTTCGCTGGCTTTCCTTGTCATATAAAGGAAGATGTGGTTTTCCTTTTTCATTGCCTTCTCTGTGGGCTGAGCCCAGCAGAGACTAACCCTGACCCCTCTGTTGGAGAAGGCGAACACTGGAGCCAGCTGGCGCCTTGCATATTTTGAGTAGCTCATCCAAATACATCTCAGTGATCTAATTAATTGAGGTGAGAAGTGTGCTTCCAGGAATCAGGCTGTGAAGCTTACATGGATGCTCAGAATTCAGAGAATGTCAAGGATCACAAGACTTGGTTTATAGTAAAGGTCACAAACTGATGGTGGATGTGACCCATACACTCAGTCTGTTTAGGCTGCATGGTATTAAATAATTGGGAAATTTTAGATACCATCTAGAATTTAGATTTCTCTTTATTTTTCTTTTTCTTTAAAATCAAGATATGACAATGTAAAGCTTTCACTTCAACATAGTAAAACATTAGCTGGAGGTGAATTGCCTGTTCCTTAATCCATGACATAGGTAGGCTCTTGTGTCTAGCACATTCACATGAGGTGGGAATGGGTACTGACATCCCCACTACTTCACTTATATCCATGACCAGCCTGGCCCCTGCTATAAAGACTTGAGTTTTCATTCTTGAAGGTCTAGTGCCTGGGCAACAGAGAGATTTCATTTCACTTGCCATATCTGATGAAGTGGTAATGGCTCCTGAAGGGCTCTGTTAAAGAAGGCTTTGGGGCTCATTAGGAAAGAGCCACTGTTGATTGGTGATGTCTGCCATGAACCAGATGGGGGCTCATTGTCATCTGTGGTCTAAAGATCACTCACTAAACATTTTGAGGAGAAGACCTGTAGGACTTCCAGAATGGTTTTGGAGAAACAGCGGGCCAGGCCACCTGAGTTCTAATTCTGGTTCTACCATTGCCTAGCATGAGCAGGGTGATTGATTATTCTAGTCTCCAATTTCCTCATCTGCTAAATGGATTTAGTGATCCTTTCCCTATCTACATCACAGAGCTGCTATGGAATTAGATATGATGCTATGCATAGACAGACTGGGATCTGTCTCTGCATATGCATATCATAATAGGTCTTACGATGGTTGTTATCATGTATTAACTTGGTTTAAAATCCTTCTCTTCTCATTATTTAGCAAAATTTGAAAATATTTCCCTCCCAAGAAAACTTATAAATGTAACTTTTCTTTGTTTTAGATTCTGAGTTATTTAGGAAATTGTATATATTTTCTTTTATTTGAATATGAAACCAGGAGGAGAATCTATATAGAAGAGTCTATGTGTAAGGCTTATTTTCTGGGTCCAAGAGGTCAGTGTTGAGAGTCAGCTCAGCTACTGTGACCACTCCTTCCTCACTTTCAATTGGAAATAATAATAATAATAGTCATAATTTTAATAATAGCAGTTATCATTTACTCAGTGTTACATGACATTTCAGATGGACCATCTCTTTATATATTTATTTTTTTTGAGACAGTTTCATTCTGCCACCCGGGCTGGAGTGCAGTGGTGCAATCTTGGCTCACTGTAGCCTCTGCCTCCTGGGTTCAAGCAATTTTTCTGCCTCAGCCCTTATAAAAGAGACAAAAGAGAGCCTGCTCCTCTTTCTCTGCTCTCTGCCATGTAAGGACACAGGAGGAAGATGGCCATCTAAAAACTAGGAAAAGGTCCTTCACCATAAGCCAGATCTGTTGGCACCTTGATTTTGGAATTCCCAACCTCCAGAACTGTGAGAAATTTCTGTTGCTTAAGCAGCTCAGCCTATGGTATATTTGTGATAGAAGTCCAAACCAAATAAGATGTGCTCTATTTTTGAAATCTTTAACACTTATTAGGGCCTTGAGCCAAGGCAGAAACATACTTGATGTATAAAGCGCATGTTAGAAATCTGGTGGGAGCTCCCATAAGCATCCTTGGATTCACTGTCGGTGCCAGTTGCAGCTGCCTCCCAAAAACTCAGCTGTTTGGAATAATCCATTCCAACTCAGGAATCAGAAACTACATCTCAGAGAGGTTGAGTTTATCAAGAACACACAGTTATTTAGTGGGAGAACTGGCACTGGAATCTAGATGTTCTGACATACACTTTCATGCTCTTTGCTTTATGCACTTGTGGACAGACAGGTGGATATAATGAAGAAATATTTATTGAGGGCTTACCATGTACTCTAAGCCCTTTGTTCATAATAACTCAATTCTCATAAGCATAGCAGGAGGTTTTATTATTATTATTTATATATATATATTTTATTGTACTTTAGATTCTGGGGTACATGTGCAGATCACACAGAATTGTTGCATAGGTACATACATGGCAATGTGGTTTGCTGCTCTATCCCCTTGTCACCTATGTCTGGCATTTCTCCCCATGTTATCCCTCCCCAACCTCCCTACCCCTCACTGTCCCTCCCTTAGTCCCCCCTAGCAGACCCCAGTGTGTGATGCTCCCCTCCCTGTGTCCATGTGTTCTCATTGTTCAACACCCACCTATGAGTGAGAACATGTGGTGTTTGATTTTCTGTTCTTGTGTCAGTTTGCTGAGAATGATGGTTTCCAGGTTCATCCACGTTCCTACAAAGGACACGAACTTACTGCTTTTTATGGCTGCATAGTATTCCATGGTGTATATGTGCCACGTTTTCCTTGTCTAGTCTATCATTGATGGGCATTTGGGTTGGTTCCAGGTCTTTGCTATTGTAAACAGTGCCACAATGAACATATGTGTGCATGTGTCTTTATTATAGAACGATTTATAATCCTTTGGATATATACCCAGTAATGGGATTGCTGGGTCAAATGGAAATTCTATTTCTAGGTCTTTGAGGAGTCACCACACTGTCTTCCACAATGGTTGAACTACTTTACACTCCCACCAACAGTGTAAAAGCATTCCTATTTCTCCACATCCTCTCCAGCATCTGTTGTCTCCTGATTTTTTTAATGATTGCCATTCTAACTGGTGTGAGGTGGTATCTCAATGAGGTTTCGATTTGCATTTCTCTAATAATCAGTGATGGTGAGCATTTTTTTATATGTTTGTTGGCCTCATATATGTCTTCTTTTGAAAAGCATCTGTTCATGTCTTTTGCCCACTTTTGAATGGGTTTGTTTGTTTTTTTCTTGTAAATCTGTTTTAGTTTTTTCTAGATTCTGGATATTAGCCCTTTGTCAGATGGGTAGATTGCAAACATTTTTACCCATTCTGTTGGTTGCCAGTTCACTCTAATGATTGTTTGTTTTGCTGTACAGAAGCTCTGCAGTTTAATTAGATCCCATTTGTCTATTTTGGCTTTTGTTGCCAGTGCTTTTGGTGTTTTAGTCATGAAGTCCTTGTCTATGCCTATGTCCTGAATGGTTTTGCCTAGGTTTTCTTCCAGGGTTTTTATGGTGTTAAGTCTTATGTTTAAGTCTTTAATCCATCTGGAGTTAATTTTGGTGTAATGTGTCAGGAAGTGGTCCACTTTCTGTTTTCTGCACATGACTAGCCAGTTTTCTCAACACATTTATTAAACAGGGAATCCTTTCCCCATTGCTTGTGTTTGTCAGGTTTGTCAAAGATCAGATGGTTGTAGATGTGTGGCATTGCCTCTGAGGCCTGTTCTGTTCCATTGGTCTATATCTCTGTTTTGGTGCCATTACCATGCTGTTTTGATTACTATAGCCTTGTAGTATAGTTTGAAGTCAGGTAGTGTGATGCCTCCAGCTTTGTTCTTTTTGCTTAGGATTGTCTTGGCCATGCAGGCTCTCTTTTGGTCCCATATGAAGTTTAAGGTGTTTTTTTTTCCAGTTCTGTGAAGAGGGTCATAGGTAGCTTGATGGGGATAGCGTTGAATCTGTAAATTACTTTTGGCAGTATGGTCATTTTCACAATATTGATTCTTTCTAACCATGAACATGGTATGTTTTTCCATCTGTTTGCATCTTCTCTTATTTTCTTGAGCAGTGGTTCGTAGTTCTCCTTGAAGAGGTCCTTTATATATTTTGTTAGTTGTATTCCTAGGTATTTTATTCTCTTTGTAGCAATTGTGAATGGGAATTTGCTCCTGATTTGGTTCTCTTTTAATCTGTTATTGGTGTATAGGAATTCTTGTGATTTCTGAATATTGATTTTGGATCCTGAGACTTTGCTGAAGTTGCTTATCAGTTTCAGGAGATTTTGGGCTGGGATGATGGAGTCTTCTAAATATACAATCATGTCATCTGCAAATAGAGACAATTTGACTTCCTCCTTTCCTAATTGAATATCCTTTATTTCTTTTTATTGCCTGATTTCTCTAGCTAGAACATCCAGTGCTATGTTGAATAGGAGTGGTGAGAGAGGGCATTCTTGTCTAGTGCCAGATTTCAAAGGGAATGCTTCCAGCGTTCAGCCATTCAGTATGATATTGGCTGTGGGTTTGTCATAAATAACTTTTATTATTTTGAGATACATTCCATCTATACCTAGTTTATTGAATATTTATAGCATAAAGCGCTGTTGAATTTTGTTGAAGGCCTTCTTGGCATCTGTTGAGATGATCATGTGGATTTTGTCTTTGGTTCTGTTTATGTGGTGGATTACATTTATAGACTTGCGTATGTTGAACTAGCCTTGCCTCCCAGAGATGAAACCTACTTGACCTTGATGGATAAGCTTTTTGATATGCTGTTGCAATCAGTATGCTGGTATTTTATTGAAAGTTTTTGCATCTATGTTCATCATGGATATTGGCCTAAAGTTTTCTTTTCTTGTTGAGTCTGCCGGGTTTTGGTATCAGGATGATGTTTGTCCTATAAAATGATTTGGGAAGAATTCTCTCTTTTTGGATTGTTTGGAATAGTTTCAGAAGGAGTGGTACCGGCTCCTCTTTGTATATCTGGTAGATTTCAGCTGTGAATCCCTCTGGACCTGGGCCTTTTTTCGTTGGTAGGCTATTAATTGCTGCCTCAACTTCAGCCCTTGTTATTGGTCTATTCAGAGTTTCAACTTCTTCCTGGTTTAGGCTTGCGAGGGTGCAAGTGTCCAGGAATTTATCCATTTCTTCCAGGTTTACTGGTGCATGTGCTTTGAGTCGTTTGTAGTAATCTCTGATAGTAGTTAGTATTTCTGTGGATCTGGTGGTGATATCCCCTTTATCATTTTTTATTGCATCTATTTGATTGTTCTCTCTTTTCATTTTTATTAATCTGGCTAGCGGCCTATTTTGTTGAGCTTTTCAAAAGACCAGCTCCTGGATTTATTGATTTTTTGAAGGGTTTTTTTGTGTCTCTGTCTCCTTCAGTTCTGCTCTGATCTTAGTTACTTCTTGTCTTCTGCTAGCTTTTGAATTTATTTTATCTCGCTCCTCTAGCTCTTTCGATTCTGATGGTAGGGTGTTGATTTTAGATCTTTCCTTGCTTCTCATGTGGGCATTTATTGCAATAAATTTCCCTTTAGACACTGCTTTAAATGTGTGCCAGAGATTCTGTTACGTTGTGTCTTCATTCTCATTGGTTTTGAAGAACATCTTTATTTCTGCCTTCATATCATTGTTTATCAAGTCAACATTCAAGAGCCAGTTGTTCAGTTTCCATGAAGTTGTGCAGTTCTGAGTTAGTTTCTTAATCCTGAGTTCTAATTTGATTACACTGTAGTCTGAGAGACTGTTATGATTTCCGTTCTTATCTGACTTCAAGTCCTGGATATTCTTGTTAATTTTCTGTCTCATTGATCTGTCTGATCTTCACAGTGGAGTGTTAAAGTCTCCCACTATTATTGTGTGGGAATCTAAGTCTCATTGTAGGTCATTAAGAATTTGCTTTATGTATCTGGGTGCTCCTGTATTGGGTGTGTATATATTTAGGATAGTTAGCTCTTCTTGTTGCATTGATCCTTTTATCATTATGTAATGCCCTTTTTTATCTCTTTTGATCATTGTTGGTTTAAAGTCACTTTTATCAGAGACTAGGATTGCAACTCCTGCTTTTTTTTTGCTCTCCATTTGCTTGGTAAATCTTCCTCCATCCCTTTATTTTGAGCTTATGTGTGTCCTTGCATGTGAGCTTGATTTCCTGAATACAGTTTGATGTATTTTGATGTATTTGAGCTTGATGGTTTTTGACTTTTTATCCAATTTGCCTGTCTGTGTCTTTTGATTTGGGCATTTAGCCCATTTACATTTAAGGTTAATATTGTTATGTATGAATTTGATCCTGCCATTTTGATGCTAGCTAGTTGTTTTGCCTATTAGTTGATGCAGTTTCTTCACTGTGTCGATGCTCTTTACCATTTGGTACATTTTTGGAGTGGCTATTAGCGGTTGTTCCTTTCTATGTTTAGTGCTTCTTTCAGGAGCTCTTGTAAGGCAGGTCTGGTGGTGACGAAATCACTCAGCAATTGCTTGTTCATAAAGGATTTTATTTCTCCCTCACTTATGAAGCTTAGTTTGGCTGGATGTGAAATTCTAGGTTGAAAATTCTTTTCTTTAAGGATGTTGCATATTGGCCCCCACTCTCTTCTGGCTTGTAGGTTCTGCTGAGAGATCCATTGTGAGTCTGATGAGCTTCCATTTGTGGGTGACCCAACCTTTATCTCTGGCTGCACTTAGTATTTTTTCCTTCATTTCAACCCTGGTGAATCTGATGATTATGTGCCTTGGGGTTCCTCTTCTTGAGGAATATCTTTGTGGTGTTCTCTGTATTTCCTGGACTTGAATATTGGCCTGCCTTGCTAGATTGGGGAAGTTTTCCTGGATAATATCCTGAAGAGTGTTTTTCCAGCTTGGATTCATTCTCTCTGTCACATTCAGGTACACCTATCAAACGTAGATTAGGTATTTTCACATAATTTCACATATTTCTTGGAGGCTTTATTTCTTTTCACTCTTTTTTCTTTAATCTTGCCTTCTTGTTTTCTTTCATTGAGTTGATCTTCAATCGGATATCCTCTCTTCTGCTTGGTCAATTCAGCTATTGAAACGTGTGTATGCTTCATGAAGTTCTCTTGTGTTTTTCAGCTCCATCAGGTCATTTATATTCTTCTCTAAGCTTTTATTCTCGTTAGCATTTTGTCAAACCTTTTTTCAAGATTCTTAGTTTCTTTGCATTGGGTTAGAACATGTTCTTTTAGCTCAGAGAAGTTTGGTATTACGCACCTTCTGAAGTCTGTTTCTGTCAATTCATCAGACTCATTCTCCATCCAGCTTTGTTCCCTTCCTGGTGTGGAGTTGTGATCCCTCGGAGGAGAGGCATCTGGTTTTTGGTGTTTTTATCTTCTTTGCACTGGTTTCTTCCCATCTTAGTGGATTTATCTACCAGGGATCTTTGTAGTTGGTGACTTTTGGATGAGGTCTCTGAGTGGATGTCCTTTTTGTTGATGTTGAAGTTATTTCTTTCTGTTTTTTAGTTTTCCTTCTAACTGTCAGGCCTCTCTGTTGTAGGCCTGCTGGAGGTCCACTCCAGACCCTGCTTGCCTGGGGATCACCCACAGGTGCTGAAGAACAGTAATAGTTGCTGCCAGTTTCTTCTTCTGTTATCTTCGTCCCAGAGGGTACCCGCCAGATGTCAGCCTGAGCTCTCCTTTATGAGTTGTCTCTTCGGATATACAGGGGTCAGGGAGCTGCTTGAGGAGGTAGTCCGTCCCTTATAGGAGCTCAAGTGCTGAGCTGGAAGCTCCGTTGTTCTGTTCAGAGCTTCTGGGCAGGTACGTTTAAGTCTTCTGCAGTGGGACTCATAAATGTCTTTTTCCCCAGATGCTTTGTCCTGGGATGGTGGGGCTTTATTTATGAATTCTTGATGTGCTGCTGCCTTTTCTCAGAGAGGCGCTGCCCAGCAAGGTGGTAGTCTAGCCACAGTCTGCCAGCAAAGGTGTTACTGAGCTGCTGTGGGCTCTGCCCAGCTGTTGTGTGGACTTCCTATTAGAACTGCCTCAGTAATGGTGGACTGCCTCAGTAAAGATAGATTGCCTCAGTAATGGTGGACTTCCTTGGTAATGGTGGATTGCCTCAGTAATGGTGGACTGCCTTGGTAATGGTGGATTGCCTCAGTAATGGTGGACTGCCTTGGTAGTGGTGGACTACCTCGGTAATGGCTGAGGCCCTTCACCCCATTGAGCTGGACTGTCCTGGGTCCAGCTGCGCTTGCTGTGAAACTCTCAATCCAGGGCATTTCAGATTGCTGGTCTTTGTCGGGGGTGGGACCCGCTGAGCCAGATCACCTGGCTCCCTGTTTCAGCCCCAGTTTTTTTCAGCTGAATGGGTGGCTCTGTATCCTAGGCGGTCCAGGCACCTGTTGAAACAGCCACCTGGATTTGTGTGAGTTTTTGTGCGGAGACCCATAGGGCTGGCTGAAACAGCTGTGCTAGAAGCTTGTGGCATTTTTCAACCCAGGAATCTCCTGGTCTGTGGGCAGTAAAATCTCTTTTGGAAATGCAGGGTGATCTTCTGGCTGTGAACTGTAGTCCAAAGCTGTTCCTATTCAGCCATCTTGGATCTCCAGGAGGTCTTATTATTATTCCCATTTCATAGATAAAGAAACTAAGATTCATAGAGGTTAGAATACTTTCCCAAGTTTTCACAGGAAATAAGTTTGATTTCAAACTCATGCTCTTAACTGTTAAGCTGTGTAGCCTGTTGGTTCTTTGTGATGGTCACTTGAAAAGGCTCCAACTCTGGAAAATAGTCAATCATGAAAAGTATGAAAGTATCTTAGTCTATTTGGGCTGTCATAAAAGCATACTACAGACTTTTGGCTAACCAACAATAGAAATTTATTTCTCACAGTTTTGGAAACTGAGAAGTCTAAGATCAGGGCACTGGCAGATTAGATGTCTGGAGAGGGCCTGCTTCCTGGTGGATAACCGACTTCTTACCTCAATCTTACATGCTGGAAGCCATAAGGAGTCTTCCTCAACTCTCTATCACAAGGGCGCTAGTCTCATCCAGGGGGTCTCCATCCTCATAATCTATCACTTCCCAATGGCCCTACCTCCTAGTGCCATCACCTTAGGGATGAACATTTCAGGATATGAATTTTGGGAGGACACGGACATTCAGACCACAGCAGTGAGAAACGTAAGCCTGGACTATATGTTCTTGGAGTTCTTGGTGAGGGTCTGCTGATGCTGCTGTAAGGATGATACCACTGTGGGATTTGCTTGAAAAGAAAATAAGCTGTTGGTTCTTCAGTGGGTGGAGATGTCAGGAAATGCTCTCAGTTAAGGCATGTATTCACAGAAATGCCCTGACATTTATGCCACTGCTGACAAATATTTTCCATATAGAAATCTGTGAAGATTTCATGAGATAATGTCTGAAAGTCAGCTGAGACACTTAGCAGAAGGTGCTAAGTTCAAGATATAAGTTGTCTCACATGTTATTTTTCTGTGAAAGGAGTCTCACTTCAAAATAATGCAGCATACTGCATAATGGTCTTGTAGGACTGAAACAGATAGGGATCCTGGTGCTATTTCCTTTGCATAGTTAAACTAGAACAGATCTCACTCAGTAGCTGCATTGGGGCTGGCAGTGGAGATAGAGTAGTGGTGATAGCTTCAGTTGGGACTGGTGTGGATACAGGCAGCCCTCATGGTTGCTCCTGTCAGGCTACAACATCTGGGGTGTGTTTGGGAATGATGTGCCTGGCTAACAGGCAGACAGTAAAACTGCAGTTGCTGAAGGATTCTAAGGCCCACAGACCAGGGCAGGTCAAATGTCCGGGGCTTCTCCCTTCCTCCCCATGATCTTGAACTTTATCATTGAATTTTCCCCTCTTTTCTTCAGGGAGATCTGGGTTCTGTTGATCTGTGAGTAACTTTTTTTTTTTTTTTTTTTTTTTTTTCAGAAAAAGAGAGAAAAGGAAAAAGAAAAAAACAGCAAAAGAAAGAAAAAACAGAATGAAAGAGAGAAAGAAAGAGGACGAGAAAGAGGGAGAGAGATTGGGATTCTTGTTTTATTGCCCAAGCTAGAATGCAGTCTAAAAATGGGTATTAAAAACCTCTTTTATGCCAATAATTGTGCTTAACAATGGAGACAGGAAGGAATAGGGGATGAAAATAACAAAATAAACAGACAACCAATATTTTATTTAAACCTGTGAAATGCTATGAAATTGCTGAGGAGTCATTTACTTCCAATTATGTGGTCACTTTTAAAATAGGTATAATGTGATACTGAGAAAAATGTATGTTTTGTGGATTTGTGGGAGGAGAGTTCTGTAAATATTTGTTAAGTCTAGTTGTTCCAGGTCTGAGTTCAAGTCCTGGATATCCTTGTTAATTTTCTATCTCATTGATCTGTCTAATATTGATGGTGTAATGTTAAAGTCTCCCACTATTATTGTGTGGGAGTCTAAGTCTCTTTGTAAGTCATTAAGAACTTGCCCTATGTATCTGGGTGCTCCTGTAATGG